>JAODXP020000022.1:4327809-4437809 GCA_027497455.2 Sardinella longiceps | reverse complement strand
ATCAGTGTAGATCTCAATGAAATGAGAAACTTCATGTTTGGGAAACACTCTGATAAAGTCTAACCTGTGTGTGTAAGTAAGAGCTTGTTGTCACTAGCACAAGCAGACGAGGCACACACACACTCATAGTGTGTACTGGTACAACACGTGGGCTCTACTACTACTCAGTGTTTGGCCTGGAGCAGTTTTACTTGTTTACTTGCGGTCAGGATCGGTCTAGAGTCTAGACAAGCTATAAGGGGAGCTGGGCTTACTCACAACCTCTTCCTGGCCACAAGTTTAGCATTAGGGATTGGACTACAATTAGGAGCATTTGAAGGAGTAGGATTATATTTTTATTGTTGCCGTGGGAAGTTTATAGTTTTGAAAGGATGCTTTTTTGATGTGTAGGATATTTTTACTCAAGGAAAGAGTCACATCACCATAATGAATTGTATACAAGATGCTAATCTGTATACAAGATCCCCAGAGAGACTCTCTACTTATCTGTTGTCTTCCCCTTGGATTTATATCCGGTTTGTTTACTGGATACAGATCCTCGTGCAATACATTGTGCACAGTAGAGAAGGTATGTTTGGCCTGTCTGGTACTTGACTCCATGCCCTACCTGCCATTGTGAGTGGTGTGCTGTTGTGATTGAGTTTCAGACGCCTAGCTGTGGTAGATTAAGTAATGGTGTGCAGTGCTGTGCTGTGCTGTGCTGTGCTGGTGGATTATCTCTTATGACTTTTGACCTCCCTGTTGTGATTTTTAGGACTTTTCGAATGACGACACCAAACTGGAGTACAATGTGGATGCCGAGAATGGAATCGCTATGGAGGGCTATCTGTTCAAGAGGGCCAGCAATGCCTTCAAAACATGGAACAGGTGAGCAACAGAGCCTAGCCAGATTAAATTCCAGTCAGTAATACGTCACCTCCCAGGACGCCAGCAAGGATGTGTGTGAGGACTTATTAGGTGAAAGATGAGACCGAAAGGCCTGGAAAAAGCACCCCGTTCAGTTTACTTTGTGTCACAGTATTTGGAGTGGTACATTCAGATGTAGCAGTCAGTTGAAGCTTTAAGCACACAATTAATTTCCAGTTCTGCTTTAATTTATTATAAAAATGGAATCATTCTTCCAGTACTATAATGTAATATATTGGTCACTTAAATTATATCTGCTAAGAGAAGAGTCTCATGAAAGTGTTTGACTGTTGGATGTTGTTGTTCCTCTCTTGCAGGAGGTGGTTCTCCATTCAAAACAATCAGCTAGTGTACCAGAAGAAATTTAAGGTAGGTCAGACATGTTCTCGTAGTCCAGAGTAAAATATAGATGTGCAGATCCAACTTGAATATTCCCCCTGCATATTTAATGGAGGGAGACACCCAGGAGTAGTTTTTTTGTTGGCAACAACAGTTACGGGTGAAGTTAGCGCTGCATGACTAACAGCTCAAGAAGTCCTACTGGGCTCCAGCTTAAAGCTGAGTAAAACTAGTGGAATATCTTAAAAGCAGACAAAGCCTTCTAGACCCCTCTCACAGCATGCTCCCACAACTGCACTGTGCATATGCTGAATGACTTGTGGCTATAACATTTGTGTTGCTATCCAAATTTGTAGATGATGCGGATATAAATTGTAATTTCTTTGAAACTGAACACCTCAAATAATGGTGAATAGTGACACAGTTGCATAGTTTTACTTTAGGCCAGGGGCGTCAAACTCATTTTTGTCAAGGGCCACATGAGCAGTGGGGTTTTCCTCAGAAGGCCGACCTGCCAAATTTACAAGGGTGAAAAAAAAGCACATTTCCTCATGTCTGATCTAGCCTGACATAGCCCGCCCATAATACGAATGTTCATCCGTATCCATGGTCTGGGAACGGTCCTCTGGGGCGTGTTTAAATCGGTAGAGAGTCTACCGGCCAGTAAGCGAAGCTGATTAGACGAGCTGTCCAATCGTTTCAAACCAGAAGTGAATGCCCTCCCCTCCGCAGTATAATCGCGTCAGGTTAAAGAACCTCCAGACCATGAATACGGATGAACAGCAGTATTATGGTCGGGCTATGTCAGGCTATGTCTGATCATCACTAACAGTCTTAATTTGCCACCACTTGATTTTGTATCCCTTTCCTGTTGGTAAGCAGGTCTAAGATGCATCTCGTAGGGAGTCTCGTAGGTTGTGTTGCAGAAAAAGTGCATCGCTAGAACTGTTTTTAAACAGGCAACATACATAAAATGATGCAAAGGGCCGCATCCGGCCCCCAGGCCTTATGTTTGACACCCCTGCTCTAGGCAGAAACTTCCTAAAAATGTCTTTCATGCAGTAAATTTGCCAAAACCATAATTAGGGACACTTAGGGGTGTAAAACAAGTCTAGACTAGAGGTTAGGAGTCCCATTTGATTGTTGATCGCTGATTTGCATTTCCCAGGACAACCCCACGGTGGTGGTGGAGGACCTGAGGCTGTGCACGGTGAAGCACTGCGAGGACATTGAGCGCCGCTTCTGCTTTGAGGTGGTGTCGCCCACCAAGTAAGTCTCTGTTCACAAGAACCTCTTTTTAAAGACAGCTTGGTCTGTGGTGGCTACCACCAGCTATCACCTGACCCCCTCTCACCACAGCAGAAGCACTACTTCCCCTCTCTCTCTCAGATGGGCTTACTCCAGCAGCTTATGCCCTCTACTCAGGGATCAGGGAAGCATTACAGTCAAGTAAAAGTCAAGTTGACTGGTATTTAGCCTTAGCACACGCTTTTACTCAAAGTGACACAGACTCAGTCAGGCCAGATCAGTCACGCCTTTTAGTCTAAAGTGATTAAGCTCAATATACGGTGAATAAACTACTGTATGGGTGGTATTCTCCTAGGTGCTTAAGTCCAAAATAGTGCTTAGTACAGACTGAAATGCAGGGAGCTAAGCGCTTTTATGTACTTAAGCACCTGGGAGAATACAGGCCTATGTGAATTTGCTCATGTGAGTGAGTGTTTTTTTCTTAAACATGAGGTCTGCATGTTGTTCCTAATGACCTCAATTCCAGTGTTGCTGAATAGGCCTTTCTGGCTGACTTGCTGTAATGAGGTTAGTGCAGAGACTCAGTGGCTCCACACTGGAGAGTTACTGCTGCTGCCCGGTGGGTCACTATAGAGGGAAGGTCAGCTGATAAGGGCTCCATAAGGCCCTGCTGCTGCTCCATAAGCTGGCCCACTGGGTTGATCTCTCCATCTCCCCCTGCAGGAGCTGCATGATGCAGGCCGACTCGGAGAAACTGCGGCAAGCCTGGATCAAAGCCGTCCAGAATAGCATCGCCACAGCCTTCAGGGAGAAGGGAGATGACGGAGAGGTGAGCCAGACAAAGCGATTAGTCATGATCACTTGGCACTTGGTTTAAAAATGGAAATGAATAATAGCATTTGGGACAGTAGGTCTGTAGTGTGAATGATGGCTGGCTAATGGATCTGTCCATCAGCCTAGCTAGAGATGATCTGCTGGTCGGGAGAGCGAATGGTAGTGTGTGTGTGTGTGTGTGTGTGTGTGTGTGTGTGCATGTGTGTGTGTGTGTGTACAGTATGTGTCATTGTCCTCTCCCTGTGGTCTCTCTCAGAAGCTGGACAGGAAGTCGTCCACTTCGACGGGCAGCCTGGACTCGAGCGGCGAGCCGCGGGAGAAGAGCCTGAAGGGGGACAGTGCATTGCAGAAGGTCATGGCCATCGCAGGGAACACGGCCTGCTGCGACTGCGGCCAGCCAGACCCCCGCTGGGCCAGCATTAACCTCGGCATCACACTCTGCATACAGTGCTCTGGCATACACAGGTGTGTGTGTGTGTGTGTGTGTGTGTGTGTGTGTGTGTTTGTACCACAGAGTTGGAGCCTGCAATATTTTGTTTTTTCCAACTACCCCCCGCTGTGTTTAAGCCACTTTGATTTCCGAGTCTGAAAATAAATCTCTGTCACACTGATGCCACTGAGTGAATCCACTGATCTCAGACTTTATTAGCTGAGCACTGATTTATTCCTTGCATTAAGCGTGTCCCTTTTTGGGCTGATTGAACCAGTGCATATAGGGCTAACCTACAGAACCTATAGGTTGATCCTGATCCTACCCACTTGTTTCTGTCTGTCATCAAAACACATGCTAAGCTTTAAGAAGACTGCATTCTTGTGCGAATGTGTCTCTGATTACCTTTCTTTCTTTCTTTCTTTCTTTCTTTCTTTTTTTCTTTCCTTCTTTCTTTCTCTCTTTCTTCTCCCTTCCCTTCTTTCTCCCTTCCCTTCTTTCTTTCTTTCTTTCTTTCTTTCTTTTCTCCCTCCCTTTCCTTCTCTTTCTGTCTCTGTGTCTGTGCTGGCTCTCACTCTGTCTCTCCCCTGCAGGAGTCTGGGAGTGCACTTCTCCAAGGTCAGATCCCTCACTCTGGACACGTGGGAGCCAGAGCTTCTGAAGGTGAGGAGATGGGACTGGAAGGGATGGGGTGGAGAGAGAGAGGGAAAGGGAAGGAGGGAGGAAGGAAGGAAGGAAAGAGGGAAGGCAAGTGCAGGAATGACAGATGGGCTGGAGGAGGCTGAGCCAATCGTTATCCATGCACCTGCCGTGGATCTGTCTATCCAGTCAGCCCAATCCCTCAGAGAGCCTTCTAAATCACATAGCCCCCCCACACACACGCACGCACACACACACACACACACACACACACACACACACACACACACACACGCACAAACAAGGAGCTCATTACAATTTCCCCCAAAGCTGTCCTGTGCACAAGGGCAATTGGTAAAGCTTAGGAGAATTCTGTCCCTGGTGTTGGAGTATCATTAATATTCCCTCTTGATTATCACTTGTCCTTTAAAAGCTATTTCACGACAACGCAGCATTTTCTATGAGCCCTTGAGACTAATCAAGGTTACTTTAGCACTAAGACTAGGGGTCATTCAGAGTGCAAGTAGCTACTTTTGTCAGCAGGATTCCACTGTTGTTTTTCTGTGACTGATGTAGTATATGTGTGTGTGTGTGTGTGTGTGTGTGTGTGTGTGTGTGTGTGTGTGTGTGTGTGTGCGTGTGTGTGTGTGTGTGTGTGAATGTGAACAGTTGATGTGTGAACTAGGGAACGGAGTCATCAATCAGATCTATGAGGCTCGGCGAGAGGAGCTGGGAGCCAGGAAACCCCACCCAGGGGACCCCAGGTACGCCACAGCCCCCACCACCCCACCTCGAGACCCTTGGCAGGGTTCAGTAGAGTCCCACTCTCCCTGCTCTCAAAACTCTACACCAGTCAGTTAGGAACATGAACTTTCTACCCGATCTTTGCCTATTAACGCTGACGGTTAGTAAGAGAAGATGAAAGTCTGGGGCGATTCCTTGTCCTCGTTTGCCTGATTAGTGAGAGATCCTCTGATGGACTCGGAGTCTTCACTCTTTCACTTCACTCCTTATGAAGGCTGGGGAAATGCTGTGCACTTTTCATTTGGTCCTGAGGACCTAACTTGAGTCTCTGATGCCCCCTGCAGGCATGAGGTGGAAGCGTACATCAAGGCCAAGTATGTGGACAGGCGCTTTGTGCGGCGGCCTTCGGACGACGAGCTGAAGCTGAAGGTGGTGAGCCTGAGCAAGCAGGAGAAGCGCCTGAGCAGCAGCTCGGAGGTGGCCACCCCACGGGCACCCCCACCCACCCCCAAGCAGAGGCCTGGTTCTGGGGCATCAGGTGAGCCATAACCCCCCTTAGTCCTCCCTACACTCCTTGGTCCTACTGGAAGGGAAAACGTGTATTGGACAGAGCACCAGGATGCTTTTCTGCACTGTTGGTTGGCTCTGCAAGACTTTCTATCTTGCTTTCTGTCTCTCTTTCCCTCTCTCTATTTATCTCTCTCTCTCTGTCTGTCTATCTCTTTCTCTAACTCTCTGCCTGTCTCTGTGTCACTGTCTCAGTTTCAGCTCCAGCTAATAAGCCATTCTCTCTCTGTGCAATCACCCCCTTGTCTTCTGATGGGTGTAATTCTAACAGGCCTTCTGTTTGTCTTTTTCTTGTCTCCTTTTGCTTCCAAACCTTCGTCTATCGGACTTTTTTCTTTTTTCTTATCTTTTTTTTTGCTTTACCTGCGTTCATGCGCTCTGCTTACTTGCGGACTAACCTCCTCCTCCTCCTGGCCCCCCACTCCTCCCTTTGCTCTTTGTGCCCTTTGCCCTCTTGACCTTTGCGTAGCAGCAGCCACTGGCACCGAGGAGGTGCGTCGCGAGTCGCTCTTTGGCGCAGACGAGTTAGACTCGCTCTTCTCCTACTTTGATACCTCCGCCAAACTGCGCAGTAGTAAGTAGAGGCCTGGCCTGTTGGCACCCATCGTCAGCACGCACGCTCATCTCATCCCCCCTCTGTCACTGGCCCACGGGTGTGTGTGTGTGTGTGTGTGTGTGTGTGTGTGTGTGTGTGTGTGTGTGTGTGTCTGTGTGTCTGTGTGTCTGTGTGTGTGTCTGTGTGTGTTTCTGGGAGAGGGAGTTCTTTATGAGTGTGTGACTGAATGTGTGTATAAGCGAGGTTGGTGTGTGTGTCTGTGAGTAGTGTGTGAGTGAGTGAGTGTGTGTGAGTCTGTGTGCGTGCACAAGCGTGTATCCATGGGAGTTGGTCTTCTGCAAGATCTTCAGTTCTTCTTCAGTTTCCACAGTTTGAGCGTCCAGTGTTTGCATCTCCATAGTGAGTTGTCCCATGTTCCCTCCACATATGGGGTCATGCACTGTGGCTAAGTGGTGGCTGTTCCTATTTTCCATTGGGCTGGGTCCATCCATTCCACTGTGTCTTTCGACTCTCCTTGTCACATTATTCACCCAGTCCCATTCTGAGGGGGGAAAGGAAAGGTCTGCTTCTAATTTCACTTTTTATGCTCCAAGCAGCTGCTCTTGCCTTTGCTGCCCAGAAAGGTGTGTGTGTGTGTGTGTGTGTGTGTGTGTGTGTGTGTCTGTGTGTGTCTGTGTGTGTGGGTGTGTGTGTGTGTGTGTGTGTGTGTGTGTGTGTGTGTGTGTGTGTGTGTATTACATTTGCCTCGCAAACAGTGATAAAGTACGGTGTGTGTGTGTGTGTGTGTATTTTGCAGTAAAGAGTGAGGACAGTGGCATCCAGAACAGTGCTGACGGAAGCAGAGAGATGCTGGCCAACACTGCCTCCACCAACAGCCTGAATGACACAGGTATCCCCACATAAGGCCAGGAGCTGGAGCGTGTGTGTCAGCACTGCTCTTTGTAATGTAGATAGCAACTCATAAATCACCATTACCCCAGGAAGACACACAGATACTCAGGGATTATCACAAGGCTGTGTTTGGAAACGAAGTTAACGAGTGCTTTGACGTATATAGAATGGAAAAGCTCCTGATTTGTGGCGAAGTGTCAGTGATGTTTCCCTGCTGTCGTCAGAAGCAGCGGAGCCGGAGGTGCCTGTGTGCGTGGCAGTGGCGTCGCCATGTAAGGAGCAGGTGGTGTTCTCCGAGCCCAAAGAGTACTCACCTGGCCTGCAGCTCTACTGGGCCTCCTGCGCACGCAGCCTGCCAGACATGGCCCAGGCCCTCGCCCACGGAGCAGAGGTCAACTGGATCAGCGCCGAAGACGACAAGAGGACGCCGCTCATCATGGCCGTGCAGGGGGTAAGAGTGCAGTGCACCAGCCTTAGGGATGGACAGATCAGACATTAGAATAACTCTTATGTTTACTGTGTGTGGGCTTCCAAAAACTCTACAGGAAGCCCACTGAGTTGAGTCCCATGTAAATTATCTAATGTGGGTAAACCTGTATTATCATACTTGATATGTGGTAGAAAATGTTAATTGTGAGTTGAAACTATTAAATTCAAAAGTCTATCATCTCTCTCTCTCTCTCTCTCTCTCTCTCTCTCTCTCTCTCTCTCTCTCTCTCTCTCTCTCTCTCTCTCTCTGCGCTGCAGGGTTCTCTGGTGACGTGTGAGTTCCTGCTCCAGAACGGGGCCAGTGTGAACCAGCAGGACGTGCACGGGAGAGGACCCCTCCACCACGCCACCATACTAGGACACACTGGGTAAGAGCTTCCCTTTCACAGGGCCCAGCACACAGCAGCCTGCCTGCTCTTAGAGGGGACATGAGAGTACATGTGTTACAATCTCACACTCATCAACATGGGACACAAGGTTTTAGAGAGCTTGAGAAATCCCTGGAGGAAACACCTGCAAATTCTGATCTGCCCCCTAATGCGAATATAAATTTATTTTACTTGAGAAGGGTGGATTAACTTTATGCAAAATAAGGCATAATGTCATTTAAGTTGGATAGAAACAGTTTAACTTCCATATATTCATATTTATGGCATTTCTTTCCATAGACGTTGTCCAGCAGCATTTTTCTTGATCCAACAGCTGCCTGAACATGTGACTTGATTAGCACAATGTTCCTTTTTAATTTACATTGCTCAGTTGATGGAAACGCATGGAGACATTTGAGATATTAAGCCGAATTATTGTTAATATGAATATGAAATGTGAATAAGTTTGATGGAAACCTGCTTATTATCTTCGTACATAGGACATGGTGTGGCTCTTGAGTTTATGGCGATATCCTTGGTATAAATCAAGTGTCTGTATTTTTGTGGAAAGTGTTGTGTTGCTGTTGCCCAGTCTGTGTTATGTGTGTGTAACGCAAGCGACCTTTTTCCACTGTCTCCAGACAAGTGTGTTTATTCCTGAAAAGAGGAGCCAATCAGAATGCGACAGACATTGACGACAAAACGCCCTTGACCATCGCTGTGGAAGCAGCTAACGCTGACATAGTGACCCTGTAAGTCTGCACTCTGCCAACAATAGACATGAGAATCCCCCTGTGCAATCAGATAAGGGACACACACACACACACACACACACACACAGCTGCCTGGCACTGCCAGTCTATAGACCTCAGTGGGCCCAGAGTGGGCTGCAAACCCATTGCAGATTTGTGCACAGACTCTCATTAAAGGAGTCGTCACAGATTTGTTGAACACAATTTTTGTGTTCAGGTTTTTTTGCCATCTGTCAATGAACTTAAAAAAAAACTTTTCTGGCTGACCTTTATGTTTGTAGCTGTATTCCATTAAAATCGGCAGGTTTAGCTATAAAAATAATGAGTCTCTGATGCAATGTAATGTAATTAACCGTTATTTGTTTTGTTGCCTTGCTTATTTATCTTCTGTCTGTCTCTCTCCCTCTCTCTCTTTCTCTCTCACTCTCTGTCTCTCTCCAGGTTGCGGCTGGCCAAGATGAATGATGAGATGCGGGAAGCAGAGGGCCCCTACAGTCAGTCAGGTCAATATGCCAGTGACAGCCCCACTGAGATGCAGTACAGGAAATGCATACAGGAGTTTATAAGCCTGCAGCTGGGGGAGTTATAGCACCCCCTGCAGTACAGTTTCAACATGACACACACACACACACACACACACACACACAATCACACTAACCAGCCACCAAGCCGCCAGCACGCTTCAGGCCAAGATATTATGTGCAATAGCCCAGAGTAGTTTATTTCTGTATTTGTTTATTTTTCTAAAGACTATGCGAGCTTAATGAATATACTGTAGGTGCGAGCAGATTTATGTCTCACTGGAGTTTACTGGTCAGTTTAGCTTGACTTTTTAATGTGTGTCATTACGGTATTAGCTCAGACTTGTGGTGTGGTTATTTTGGCTAATGTCTCCTCTACATGTGATTTAGTGATGTCTAGGGAGGGAGGGAGGGTGCTTTTGGACATTCCTGATTATTCTAATGTGCATCACGT
Source organism: Sardinella longiceps (assembly GCA_027497455.2). NCBI lineage: Eukaryota > Metazoa > Chordata > Actinopteri > Clupeiformes > Clupeidae > Sardinella > Sardinella longiceps. The sequence continues at coordinate 4,428,071 of JAODXP020000022.1, read as the reverse complement.
TGTACACATACGTGCTGGAAATATGTGAGCCCAAAGTTCTTTGGTCTCTCTTAGCTGCAGTATGGTTTTCACTTTCATGTACTGTAAAATGTAGCCACGTCTTACTGGTCTTTGCACAGATTATTTTACTGGAGAAAATCTTTTTTTAAAACTGATATTCGTTTGTTTTATCTACAACTGGATCTCTGTGACTGTGTAAAAGCCATCTGTGACCGTGTCATCAACTATTTATAAACAGCTATGTCTACATTACAGAGCAGGCTAGTAAGTGTGTGTGTGTGTGTGTGTGTGTGTGTGTGTGTGTGTGTGTGTGTGTGTGTGTGTGTGTGTGTGTGTGTGTGTGTGTGTGTGTGTAATCTAATGTGTCCATGAAACACACTTTGCACAAGAGTGGGTGCCAGTGTACTCAGGCCCCCACAGATGGCATTCCATATCCAGTAGACGTATATACGCCGTATATATCAGTAGGTAGAGAATTATATCTATGCATTATATAATAGCACTTACCCTTGGCCTAGTCAGTGTATGGCCCAGTGACTTAAGCAGAAAAAAAAAGATTTTGTAGAGGAAACTGGCTTACATGTTAGGCGCTAGATCTACTGAAAGCAAATCTCTATAATCCAAACTATTTTATATATTGTGTGGACTGTGCCTTATTAGAGTACTCTAAATTATTTCATCCCTGTGCAAAAAAAAAAAAAAGAATTTGCCCATATCAAGATAAGATGCTTCGATAGAAAAGAGAAAGAGGTACTGATCTATCAATGCAGTCATCTGAGTCTTCTCCTAGAGCCCTTGTGCAGGCCACAGTGGGAGGACAGAGAAGGAGACATGTCATGTCTCAGCATTAGTCCGCTTTACGGATCAGGGCTCCATTCCCCAAAACCAGAGTTAATGACCAGTTCGCAACACTGTTGGTTGCACTGCAATCAGCTATTGCAAATATGGGTTTAGGGAGACATGCCCCTGGTCTTTATCTGGCCCAATGTATGTGTTTGTGTCGGGAGTTTTGTCATTGGAACGCAAAGACACAAAGGAGCAGTCATCAAGTAGAGTCAGCTGCTGTGATTTGTGGAATCAGGGTGTTAATAAATAGCTTTAGGGAAAGAATGTCTACTGCAATGCACTTATTGACCAGCGGGAGGCGATAGAGGAAAGGGGGTCGGTGGCTCTCTCGCTCGCTCTCTGTCCTCTTGTTTGATGTGATGTCTGGCCAGGCTTCCTCAGCCAATTAGCCGCTTTATTTGCATGTTTGAATTCTTTTGCTCTGGATTTGTTTACTTTTCTTTTCTCTCTTTTGCTTTCTGCTGTGAGTTGTTTGGATATCATATTTAGTCTTTGATGTCACTTTTTCCACGGATAAAGGAAACATGATTGGTGAAATCTTTGTGGCAATGATCAAAATATTAGTATTTCAGCAAAGACACTAACAAATGTCTAAAGATGGGCTAAAAGATGTGGAACAGGCGAGGATGTTACAATAGCATTGTTGGTAAATGTGATGATTTGGAGCAATTGGTCCCAGAAATGAAACAGAGCTGTGCAATCTTGCCATAGTCATTTAATATGTTAGTTCAGCATGTTCGGGGTTTTTTTTCTTGGTTAGAAGAAATCGGCCTTGGTTACAGACAGTTGTTTGTAATTTCTATCATTTTTTTCTCAGTCTGCCACAAATTTCTGGTCTGAATCATGCACTTTAAAAACGTTCACAGATCAGCTCTTTGATTTGAATGAAATGCTGTATGCCGTGTTTATCTAGTTGTGGCAGAGATGATGGTTTGGATGGTTGCGTTGGAAAAGGTCATAATGGCAGTTTTGGTCGTTTGTTGGAGAGGTTTGGTTTGTAGCCATCAAGGTCACGTGTTGGGCAGTTGCACAGCACTGCACAACATTTACATGTTTCTGGCAGGAGTGTGGTCTCTGCATAAACACCTCTGTCACTTCTCTTCTTCTCCTCTCCTCTCCTCTCCTCTCTTCTCTCCTCTCCTCCCTGCCTTACGCTGCTATTCTCTGTTGAGCTGCACTTTAAGAAAAGGTATGGCTTTCAACACTTTTTTTCCACCGTATTCGGCATGCTTTTCAGCCTGCTTGTAGTTTATCTGCGTGCGTGTGTTTGTGTATGTGTTTCTGACACAAAACAAGCAAAGGAAAGCCTGGTGAAATTGAGTAAAGTTAGTGGAATGTGTGTCTGTGTGTGTGTGTGTGTCTGTGTGTGTTTAAAGACGCCTCTGGAATAGTTTGAGGAGGGGGAAAACCGCTGCATATGCCAGTGGTTGCGTGTGTTTGTTTTTCCTTTGCAAATGCTCCCTTTCCCATTTCCATGAGACTACCTGATGCAAACTAATTGTGAAGGCAAATGGAAGCTGCATGTGCAGAAGCATCCCCTAGAAACCGTTTAGAATGTTTAGATGGTGTCTTGTGCCTGCTGCTGTGTCAGTCTGCTGACTCTCCTTTTGCTCCTCTCTCCACAGGAGATGAAACTTATCAGGACATTTTCCAAGACTTTACCCAGATGGCATCAAACGATCCTGACAAGTTGAACCGATTCCAACCATATGACTCTCCAAGGCAATGAGGAAGAGAGCGAGAGTGAGGGCGGGGGGGTGGGGAGGGTCACGGGAGTTGGGAAGACAGGACAGGTGCCCCGTCTCCTAGCGCCGTCTGGAATCTTCAGAGAGCTGTGCTCCTGGCTGTTGGGGTAGCCACTGCATGAACCCTGAGAGGACTGCAGGTGGACCTGGACAAACTTCATAAATTATTTGTACCTTTTTTTCCCAAGGACTTTAGGATATTTTTTTTTTTTTGTTTCTGAAAAGACTGTCTGAAAAGTGTACATTTCAGTAAGAACAGCATAGCTGAGTGTCTTTCTATTTCACATCATACATTTCAATATATTATATCCATATTCTCAATGGCAAAAAACTTAGGTTTTCTGCAATCTTCTGGAACTCAGTTATTAGCAATATTGTGTGATTCTCATCTTAAGTGAGCAAATTACAAAATTTAAAATTTTAACCATTAGTTTTAGGTGGTGTTCATCATTTTAAAAAGAGAGGTGTAGAGCCGTGAATGAGGGTTTCTTGAAATCTTGGTCTGAATTTTTAAGTTTGCATGTATTATGGATTTGACAGTGTTTTGCCAACTTTCTCTCTGAAATGATTGAAATATGAATATGAAAAGACATACAGAATTTTACTGTTTCACATGGAATTATATCTCAAGGGTCCAATTATTTGACACATCATGACTCAAAGCTGCCAGTCATTAAATCAGGTTCATATTTGTATTTGGTCCCATTCTAAAGCATATTCTAGAACAGCATTTTAGAGAGAGTTGTCAAAGCCAGCCTCTATGCAAAAACTCTAAAGATGGTTTATGGTTGGGAAGCGGGAAAATAGCATTTAGTGGTGTGATGATTGACATACGATGGGACTGTACTGATACATGTAAACTGATCCAAAAGGCCACATGTAACTTGCATACCCTGTCACCTTGCAGTGTCATCACGCTGGCCTTTTGAACCATATTTAATATTTCATGTGGTATTTGTTTATTCATAACATAACTGACTGTCTGTTCAAGCAGATATTTGGGGCAGGAGCCCTCTGTAATCAGTCGAGCTAAAGGTCACTATATGAACTGGGCCGATTATGTATCCTTCTCTATCTATCTATCCTGCTCTGTCAGTCTTTCTCTCTCTCCTGTGAAGTCCTGTGATATTCTAAGATGTCCTCCAAAATGTGTGAACGTACACTATACGAAAATGAATCCATGCTTTTTTTTCAAACTGGGATGTGAGCCATGTACAGTTGTACAGAAGCATATAAACTATATGCCTTAGATAGCTTTTGTTTTAAATGAAGACATAGTGGTACTTGAATCATTTTAATAAGCTTGTTTGTCATTGTTTTTGTTTTATTTTTATTTTTTTTATTATTTTTTTTTGTCAAGTTGGTTTATTCATCTTGTTTTGTACCGAAGGCCCCTCCATACTCCATAATTATGTATATGATTCTTGTCATTTTTAAGAGGAATATTATGTATAGCAAATCTAGGTCTAAACAAATTCTCACAGAATGTTGGACTTGTATTTTCTGTATGATTTTATAAAAGCATTTTTTCTGTTGGCATTAATCTCCATGGCTGAGAGTGAGTTTTATTTTAAGAGGTGATCTGTTTTTGTCATCCTGGCTCTAGGCTAAGAGAGTCTCTTATCCCAAATTGAGTTATGATCTCAGTGTCCCACTGTCCTCACTCCAACCTTTCAACAGCACCAGAATATTATCAAATCCTTCTGCGGATATGGACTCCATGTTGGCGTCTTTGGTTTCCTTCTTCGAGCTGACCGTAATGTGAAGCATATGGAATCCTCTGACGCGGAGACAGTGTTGCATAAACAGTGCTACAGCGTCTGCGAGATTCTCCAGACATACTTTAGGCTGTTATGTCATATTAAAGCTAACTGTATGACATTCCATGATATATTGACACGTCGTTCGGTGTGAGATGCCCTAGCTACCCGTCGCGCAAGGTGCGCAACAACCTATCCAAAAATGGGGGAAAAAAACACGACACGCGATAATACCTTTGCCGTGATGAGCAAGAGTAACAACTAGATTCAAATAGTCCACATTCCATAAAAGGACAAGGGGCTGCTGGCAATTTTATCCACAACAACCAACTACACTAGAATTAGATATCGACTGTCTATCCTCCACTCCCGTCCGTCTGTTTCGAAGCCAAGGCCAGTTAGCGCGAGATGACTCGATTTGGGGAAGTCTGCGGTCTGCACCCTACTGGGCGGCGGAGGGCCACAGCAGGAGACCTTTCCCCTTCGTAAAAGAGCTATGTGAACAAAAGCAAGAGGCCAAGCTCCATTAATGTCACACACAGCCAACCACCACATGTCAAAACGTCTGCGAAGCACCAGGTTTGCCATGAGCTGCGCCAAGTTTCTCTTCGTCTGGGCTTCTGCAGAAGGCCAGACTCCGCTGGCCATCAAAAAGACCTTACCACTGAGACTTCAAGGTGGGTGACTACATATGGTTTTACACTGTTAACGAAAGACTCCATCAATTATTTAGGGTGATTCATTGTAACCTAATCAAATGAAAATGCGCATGTCTTGTAATGAAGCATTACTTTGCCACAGAATGTTTTGGCCAAACGACCATAGGTAGCCATCTGAAGCCTTACATGGCGCCAAAGCTTCCAAAAACAAATTTTCGAGAACTTTCCATAGCTGGGAGTAGTAGGCTATGTGACACACACTGAACAGCACTGTGTCACTGAGTTCAATTTGGCTCACCATCTCACATCCTCAAGCAAGCCACTGCGTGGTTAATGGCAGATATCCTCCATTAGTGAAATAGCCCATGCCCCCTCCTCACCTTTCCGACTTTTCGTCAACATAGCCAACCGGACTGACCGGCAGATTGCTGGTGTAAAGAGAAAGAATGGCTGGCGCTTCATATTTTGTGAGTGTCAAACCACAGAGAATCCAAACAGTTCTGCCGTAGTTTCTAAACGATGATGATGAATGAACACGAGGATGAATAGAAACAGTGTTGCCAGCATTCTTTCACACCACAACTCTCCATCTTGGTGGAGAGGGGTGGAGGAAAATAACGTTGACATGTATCATGCCCATACTGTACTGTCCGTTGACTCACCTCTCTCTCTCTCTGTTCACTCGTCTATGGTCTAATCGTTTATTTATCTAGCCCGGCTTCCCCGAAATGGGTTGGCCCTCGTGGCCCCTGTGCTAACAGGAGGAGACACTTTTAAGAGCTGGGGGTCCCTGGGGGCTCGTCCTCCACACCCCAGTGCCTAGCCAGTGGTCGGTCAGGCTTTTCCAAAGGGACGTGGTGGACGTGGCGGGCGGCTGGCCTGGGTGGATTGAGCAGGGAGTGTTTTTTGGGGGGTGGGAATGAACGCCAAGCTCTTCATAAGAAACTTGTAAGTCTGGCCTCCAGCTGTTTGACTGGAGATAGCCCAAGGATCATTGTGTGGATCCTCCTCTTCCAGACGAAATGTGTGACCAACCGGCCAGTGCTGCTACCTCCCATGCTGTTAGGGAGGTGTCCAGGGAGAGTGGCCAGCTCTCTTGGCTCTACAGACAAGGCTCAAATGTCATGGAAAAACACTCAGGGGTTACCCCTTCAAATCATTAGGCTCTTGTAAGTAAGCCAAACCAAGCAAACAAGGGTTCAAAGTTCAGATTATTGTTTTATTTAACCATACGTCCATGGTGGAAAATTGAAATTTCCCCTCCCCCAGTATGAAAATAAGTGCTTCTCATGAAAAGAGCACCTCACAGTCATACACACAGTTACAGGAAAAAGAGGCATTGCACACAAACCTTTCGGCAGAACAATTACAAACTCCAGACTACAGCGGCAGAAATAGACCAATTGCTGTTGTCTTCATGCCAGCTCTCTCTTCCTGTCCCGTAGCAGAACAAACAGGTGCTTCAGCGACAAACAGTGCATCCATCATAACCTTCTGTCTAGTCTACCAGCCTACTGTGCCCTGGCTGAGGAAAGGGAGAGCTCCCAGGTCACCAGCCCTGGTCTTCCTCAACACAACACGTTTGTGATTATTACTCTCTACTCCAAACACCAGTGGAGCCAGAGAAGTTGTGCCCGACATCTCACCCTCCTCGTGGGCTGAGGTGGGGTTAGCGGACCTCATGAGCACCACCAGTCTAGACTGCCTCCCTCAGGAGTCTGCAGTATCCACGTGTTCAGCCGAGGGCCGATAAGGGAGCTCTATCACCTCAAGCACCACCTGCCAAAACACAGTAGATGTGTTAGTTAGCTTGTCCCACCGTGGTACTTTCATCAACACACCTAATCCCCAACATAAACACAGTGCAATTTCCTGCCCCAGCAAGTTGCGCAATGCTGGACTGCACTTCAGGTTTGAAATTTCAACATTGCCATGCTGGGCTGGAAGTAAACCATTGCTAAAATGGTGAAAATATGGCGTGACCAAGGAGGAGGAGGAGGTGGACGTTGGGTGGTCCAATGAAAAGGCCCCCAAGGATGAAAGGCCACAGAGGGAAGCTCTTCCAAAAGAACGTTACAAGTCATCATGTCATCTCCAGATGGAGTCACACTCTCTGGTCAGTGTTACTCCCCTAGGGAGCAAACTTTTGGGGTTATTGTCTTTGCTCTGACATATCAGGGTATTTCCACAGAACCGTTCATGCAGCACTTGCCAAGACACAAAATAAACCCTTACCCTACATAGACGACTGCCTGTATATTCCCACTGGCTCAGTGTCCAAAAGGCCATTTGTGCGTCACTCATTAAGACACCCCCCCACCCCCCAGTCAAACAAACAGGGTGTCTTGACCACCTTCGGCGCCTGGCCGAACTCCTGCCGACCCGCCGTGTTTCGGCGCGTGCGCTGATTGAGCGAACGTGAAAGGGTCCGCTCTTGCGCCGTCCGAACCTGTCATCGGCGCTTAGTCACCAGCGCTCAAACAGACTGTGACGCCACGGGAGAGAACGCCTGAGGTATGTGTGTGCGCTCGGCTCAGGGGAGCCACTGACAGACAGACAGGCCAGACGCCCAGATGCCCTCCCCGGCTCTCTTGGGTCACAGCGGTGTGGCTGCCCTGGACTGTGCTGCTGCCTCTGGGCTTCAGCCCCATGGTGCCCCTACCTACCACCCTCACCCCAGAAACAAGGTTTTCACCACCGCAGTGCTGACCTTATAGGGAGAGGGAGTAGGGGCCAGAGGAAGTGTCCACAACTCCAAAAAAGGCTCAAGAGCACACAAGACCTGTGTGTACCCCTTACATCATAGCGATCAGGTCTAGGACGACTGGCGCATCCCATCGCCCATTAAGTTTCACTCAGTATACTGACACTTTATACAGCCAGGTTTATGAGATTGACCAAACGGATTGCATCATGTCTTGCAAATGGTCAGCAAAAGTGAACAGTTAAATGCACCTACTGTTTCTCTCATCTTTTTTCTATTAAATGTGTTCCTATTATTCTTCCCATAGACTATTTCATAGACTGGTGAGCACAGTCTGTGTCCTCACTACTAGTGACGTACTTCTTATAGTTTAGGAACAAGTCTTTATGGAATGAGACCGCTGAGAGGACAAACAGCTGGTCCCTTCCATCTTTCAAATCTCTGTTCAGTTCTCTTGCCGACCAAAGGTGTCACAGTCTTGAGAAAGGCAGGGGGTCAACCAGTTTGCTCTTAGAGACGAGACGGTTACATCAATCACCCTGCAGGTGTACAACAGAGGAATACATCTCCAGACTACAGCTGCTACTGATTCTCTAATATCTTCTTATTCCTTTTTCCATGTACACCATGGCAACAAACTAAAACAAGACAATGTACCCTGAGGGTAAATTTTGATTTAACCTCAGTGTTTCATTTCTTTCTAGTCAATCAATGTTTGTTTTGACTGGAAATGTTTAAACATGTCAGATAGTAGACACACAGAGCTGTGTCAGCCATAACATTTTTTATAATTAATCAATACAAATATCATAACCTTCAGAAACATCTTTGTTTCCCATAACAGCAACCATGATGGTTCTAATTTAGCCAACAAGGCCTTTGCTGTTATCTGCAGTGATGTTGCGCGGCCCCTTTGCAGAGACATTTTTGAAGTTGATTTTTATTTTTAATAATTTGATTAGGTTTCTAAATGGTCTATCTAAGCAGACCATTTAGCAGACGATTCATCTCAATTATCTCAAATTCTTCTATAAACACTGGATTTGAAGAAATGTAACACCATACCAACAGTCCATGTAAAAGAGAATAAAACCATAAATGTTTATGATGTATGTGGGTTGTCCAGGAATCAAGTGGGATTCCTAAAAGGCAAAATGGATCACATCCCCCCACCCACCCTGTAAAGGCATACGGGAAATTAATGCTTTGGCACAATCCATCCCTTTTATGGGAAACACAGCAGGAAAGTCTTGATATGTGTGACTAAAAGCTTCCTCCTGTCAGTTGGGGAATGTGGAGTATCACAGGAGCACCTCACTAGCCGTAGAGTAGGGGGAAGGTGAGGCTTTTCAGACTGTCTCTCTCCTCGACATCACCAAGACAGACGTTGCATACTGAAAGAAGGCCTACCAGCCGTCATATGGTAGACAACAGTCAGCACTCTGTTCTTAATGGAGGGTGCATGGCACACTACATCATGACTTCTGTTGAATAACTTCTTGATTTGTCCTTGAGTAATTTCATGCTGTGTGTGTCAGTGCTGTGGTAAAGTAATTGTGCCACGTAGCTCATCTTAACTACCAGTAGGGGGTGGAGGTGGAGAGAGATGTATGGTCCTAGCAACTAAATATGCATGTTCGCCAGCCCTTAATAAAGTCCAACATCAACACCTCCAAAAGCCTGAGCCCATTATTCATCATCATCCAGCCTTCTGTTGTGCACAGGAGAGGAAAACAAATCATGCACATTTGATGTGCTTCAATAACGTTGGGCATTCTTCTTAGCGCTACATAAACTGATTCTTCATCCTTACGTTATTGTGACAGGCCTCACAACAAAGTGGATGAGCCCCCCTCATTTAGCCAGCAGCAGCTGGTTCTTATATTGTGCACATGAAAAGATGTTCTGAGGGCGAGCTCAATAGCACCAGATCCAGTGGAAAATCTTTCATGTCGTCACGAAAGAGCTTGCAGGCCTTTTGGCCTCTTGTAGATACATTGCCCTTTTTTGAACATGGGACTGAGTTGAACATAAAAGTAAATTCAACCGCATTATCTATTATATATATAGTCAGTGTCCATGAACACAAGGTAATGTAATTCTCTTGCCTAGTATTTCTCTTAGCTGTAAACAGAATGATGAGCCACATAAAGTGGTTCCTACTGGTTAAGTGTGCTGCTCCTCACTGGTATGCCTTATTCCTCAGGCTAATCAGCCTATTCAGAGTTTGCAATGTATTAGAAAGGGAAACAGGCTAATGAATAGCTTGCCTGCTTAATAAAAGCAGGCTTTTTTTATCTGGCCTTTGTAGGATTCCACTTGAGCAAACAAATGTGATTAGTACCTCAGCATGGCACGAATTTTGTCATTTGCGTTGTTCCGTGAGCATTCTAGGAACCATAAAGAGTCCGATACTAATTAGACAAAGGCTGTGTTCGGTTTAAATTAACACCAGGGACAGCTAATTACAAACACACAGCTCTCTCCTCACGCACGGGGCACAGAGGAGGTGCCTGACATTTGTCCATTGTGTCTAAACAAACATGTCTGCCAATTACGACTTCAATCCATCAAGTAATTTTATTTGCAAGTAATCATAACCACTGTATTTCTAATGCACACACAAAATGACAGGCTGCTGATTTACTAGGAGACTCAGTTGGGACAGAAATGATTAGTTGACACTTTCATGAGAGGAGGCCATACAACTCTTGGCAGTGTTGATACTACAGCATAATGTTCTAACCTGCTATTTGCAAAAAAGAACAGAGAGCCTTGATTTGTCCAAGATATATTTTTGTTTATTGTACTGACAGAAATGAAATCATTAAACAACAGAATGTAAAACCTCTCCATTTGGCCGAGGTAGAGAGGCCAGGTAGAGAAAAAAAAAGAACATGTAAAAGAGCGTGGGGGTGGGATGGGGTGGAGCTGGGTGTTTAGAAAGGTTCATGCTAGGGTTTGCCGTGAATTCAGAAACGCCACCTGTGAGAGAGCAGAAAAATATCCATTACTGGCAGTGCACATAATCATCCCCACAACCACAACACAAAGAGCAAACAAGAATTGGACTGGGGGAGAGGGAGGGGAGTCATTTGCTTTTAGTAGTACAAAGACAGGAATTTTAAGGAGCTATTCTGGGGGGACGTGGGGTGGATACGGCAAGATCCACAACTAAATATTCCAGACATTCAAATTCACTCATCACCCGCTGGCAATGTTTTGGACTTCTCGCTAGGAACGTGTCAGACTGGGAACAAGCTGTTGTTTGACTTTGTGCCGCCTCCACTGGAACTTCCCAGGCCAGATACACTATACAGTCCCAGCCTCTCCACCCACACATGCCTTTAATCAAATAAGTCGCACATCATATGGCTGTGTGCTTATGGATCACAGTACTGGTGTTAACATCTCTACTTACTAATACTGTTATAGAGCAGAGATTCCCCAGAGGCTGCCTGGCACTGCTGCTGTGTCCTATATTATGTCCTATCGAGAGCCACGAGGCTAATGAAGGCCTATATAGTGCTACATGGAAAGTTCAGAGCGATTAGCATTGCCTGACGTTGCTTACATTCCACCGGCATTGAGGGGTTTGGCCTTGTTCTGCTGGAGTGGAGCGACACAAAGGGGAGCTAGCTTCCGCTAATACTATCTATTCTCCATCTAAGGGCACAGGCAGCTGGAAGGGACTCGCTGCCTTAAGTGGCAAGGCAGAGGGGGGAAAAAACAGACAAGAAAAAGAATATGGAGAGGAAAGGCAGAAAATATATCATACTTTAAATTCTGCCTTCCACAAAGCTAAGGCCTAGACACTCAGCACACTTTGACGTATGTGGCCTTGGACAGTCAGAGTCTGGGAGTGAGCACTTAGCATTAAAACGAGAATCTAGGCTAGCTGAAGAAATGGTTTCAAATAGATTGTGGGACATGAAGTTCCCAATGTAAATTTATTTACAATTATTAAGCTCTGGGTGACTGGGTCTGTGTGTAAAAGGCAAGTGTGAGTACCTTTAAAGGTGTACTGTGTGCTCATTCGTCGATGTACTCAAAAGGTTCGGGGGCCTCGGGCTCTTGCTCTTCCTCTTCAATCTTAGGACCGTGGGCCGAGACGGGTTCCACCAGCTCCTCCTCTTCCTCACTGGTGTCCTTCAGGATGATGATGCCGCCCGTGTGCAACTGAGAGGAAAGAAAAGAAGTGTGTTAAAGGCACTCTGGATGCGACTGTCTGTTCAAGTCTTTTTCTCTCTCCTCCAAACACTCCCCTACTTTCCATATCCCCACCTCTCTCACGTTGGCTACTTTCAACTTGAAAGCCATCCAGACAACAACATTTAGAAACATGCACTTTTAATTCCCATGAGTCAGGGATCCACAAAAAAACTAGCAGACTACTGTAGCAAAAAAAAACAAAAAAAAAACTGTTCAATTGTGAGACTGTCCCTTTCAATTCCTGTATCAGCAGCTCAGCACGGCCTCTAACGGTCTATGTGTTTGGAAGAAACTTTGCATGTCGATTCAAAACCGCTCACTGTCTGAACTATCTGACAAGCTTCCCACGAGCTGCTGGCCTTGCTTATCAGGGCAGCCTGTGAGGCCCTTCCAGCATTTCCACTCCTGTCACGTATCATGAGCTGTCGGAACCGCCGCCAGTGGGAACCCAGGGCGGAAGTACCGCTGTGAAGCTACCAGGCAGCAGATGACAGGCCACTGCTCTGTCCTTGACCCCGACACACACACACACACACACACACGATGCTTAGGGCTAGAGAACCAAGAAGGCGAGTTCAGACTTAGTTTGGCTCTGCTGTCTGCTTTGGGGGGGGGGGGTCACACCATCAGCAGCTCTGGCCTGGTCGCGTCTGCCTCCCTCGGACAGATGCCTGCCTGCCCTGTCAGCCTTCATCAAGCGCTCACTTTCAGTCACGCCACATCATCAATCACACCCCCTCCCATCCAAGCGGTCAGCACACACCTCGGAGTGTTTAGACCAGCGCCTCTCTCCGGCCAGGACCGTGCACTCCCATAAAGTTCGGAAGATGGCCAAAGCTCTCCGTCCAGACCAAACGCCAACATCCACATCAATATGATCATTAGTCAGCAGCCGTAAACACACTGGTCAGAGGTAATGCAGGGAAACTGTAGGCTGCCAAAGCTGACGCGCAATCTGTGCAGCCCAAGGATGTGATGTCAGGAATGAAGAAGTCCCTTAAAAAGCCAACAGCTTAGAGGGCCGGCCTAGGATAATGGGCTCCAGTGACACACACACACACACTGACCTCTCAAGAGCTTCTGCGTGGCTATGGTTACACTCTTGACTCTGTTTATCTGGACGACGTTTGAGCGGGCGGTCGTGGTCTTAGCCATGAGGGGTCTGGTGATGTTCCAGAGTGTGCTCAAGGCTAAAACTAAATGTATTTACTGCAGGGAAACGGTGAGCATTAAGCATGGGCATGAGGCCGAGAGCTTTGAGAGCCAGATAGGCTTTTTTTTATTGCTACTAATCACATTAAGAAGGGAAGGGGGTCTGGGGTCACGCTGGGTTGTCTTGGTGACATACGGCCAAGGTAAAGAAGAAAAACAAAGTACAGAACCACAGGCTCTTTAAGACCATCTGCTACTTCTACAATGGCTCTCCAGCAAAACTCTTACTTCAAGTTTCTGCTAATGCAAATAATGAAGCAGATAAAGACGGTACGTGATTTCCCAATGTGTATTTTGGTGAAATGGTGGACAGTTGGGGTGGGGGGTGACTAGACATCTTCTAGGGCATACAGTGCATCAGCCTAAGGCCATCTATAGTATCCATCCCACATAACCATGACTAGGACATTCACCTTTACCACTGCTGCAATGTATGTAATTAGTCAATTAGCAGGTCCTTTAATCTCACAACATATATTCTATAATGAGCCATTTCCAGTCCTGGGGAATGACAGGGCCAGAGTCTGATCTCCCCACTGTCACAAGCCTTGAGCCCAGCACATAATTAGAGGGCCCTGCAGCAGCACCAGGTGTTTGTCGTTGCTCATCATGTTCACAGGGAGACCAAAAACACATGCTTAAGGAGCCAGGAGGGGAAAAACACTACATGATGCTGAAGAAGAAAAACTGGACCTGATACACTAAAGTTAGATGTTTTAATTGACAACAAACAGGAGAACACAAACAAGGATGGGTGAAGCCTTAAAGATTTCGGTACTTTGTAGTTATCTGAAGTCTTGTTCTAAAACCCTTGAAAACGTATCAAGTCACACTATACGGTCGTTCTGGTAGTTTTAGATTGTAATAAAAATTTCAATGGCCACACTGACTTGTGTATTTTATTTATTCAGGACTCCGGGGGATAATTCATTGTTTTCTAGCCGAATGTGCTTGTAGTTTCATAAAGCTACTTGCCACCGCGCCAGCAGCAGCAATTTGGCTGGGGCAAAGTAAGTGGTCTGGAGGTCCACAGAGGAACGACTCGGCACCACCTTGACTTTACCTTGTTGAGTTCATGTGGCGTCAAAAAGCGGATGTTTACCGCTCTATTTTGGCAGCAAATGCCAACTTCTACTTTCCTGCTTGAAGCAAGTCATCTGTACACATTGTGGACTTTCTAAATGCACCTGATGACCTAATTATTTTCATTGCTTGCACTGACACCTCATTGCAGGACCTATTGTTAGCGCAGCGCCTACATCGACTCCTTGCTAGAAGAAATCTATACCAGTAAATTCTCCTCATACTCTCTCAAAATCGATAAATAAATGGGGACAACAACTCTGATTACAACCCCCTTTAGACAAAATCACTGTACAGTGCGATTTGTTGCAATTTTAAGGGCTTATAGATAACCGCAAAGTTTAAGGGCTTATAGGCCGCAAACTACATAGGCTCCACATGCATATATATTATACAGTAGGTAACCGCAAAGTTCCAAGATTTCTTAATTGTTTGATTTTCTGGTGAAGACGCAGACTTTAATACACCTGTGTGCATGCGTTCGGTGCAGTCTTTTCACCCTTTTCACTGTTATTGGATTTGCAGACAACCCCCTAGACATAACCTCAGATAAGAGCACTTTCCATGTTCTTGGCCATCCCTAATGGATATGCTGGCTGGGGTCTCCGTTATCATCAACTAAAAATGTAAGCATAGCCACTACTATGCAGATAAAGACTCTTCACTTTCAATGCCAATGGGTGGTAGAGAGAGAGGGGGCACTCACAGGTTTGAAGGGCTGGTAGCGGCAGGCCTCAGGCATGGCAAGCACTTTGAGCTGGGCGGGCATAACCCGGGCTGGATTCTCCAGCAACTGGAAGTTGGGCTCGGCCTCCTTCTTCTTGTCTTTCTCCTTCTCCTTCTCCTTCTCCTCATCCTTCTTTTCTTTGTCTCCGTCCGTCTCCTGTGCACATATTAATGACTGTAAACATGACGACATTTAAAACAAACAAATAAACAAACAACATACGACGTAAACACAACAACAAAAAAAGATCACAGGTGAACGGATTTGCGCAGACACATAATTGCCACATTTTACATATTTTTTCAAGAGAACACTGGAGAAGAAATTGTGTAACTAAATTTGAAAAACAAATGACAAAACAATCCTGTCTTCTATATTTTGCCATCAGACTGCATACATCCCAGAGAACAGTTCTATAGTGGGAGGTGAAAAGCTTCAACGTACCACTTGGACCATGCTGGACAGCAAACTGTGTAAGTGTGTGTGTGTCTGTCATGTGACTGCTGAGCAAAAGGTTGAGTAAATATCTGTTTGTTCAGTGGATTAGGCCCGTCTATGTGAGCAGGTCTGTGGCGGTAGTGTGAATCCATTGCTCTAAATCTCTGGCTGGGCTGGCGATAAGCCCTGGCCAAGTGTGCAACTTAGGGTGGGGTTGGGTGTGTGTGTGTGTGTGGGGGGGGGGGGTGTTACTGGGGGGTTAGGGACTCAGTTTCACCCTCTGACATCACCCCTGCCTCAACGCCTCAGCTCCGTTCCATTTCACACACACACACACACACACACACAGTTCCTCTTGGAGGAAAGATTCTGGAAACTCTCGCTGTTGATGAGGACCAAGGCAATGAAAGCCCAAACTGACATTAAAATTTAATAGAGTTGACAGCCCTTGAGAAGGGAGGCCTGTGGTAATATCCCTCAATAGCTGGTGCTTCATGGTTCAGCTGCTGGTATAAAGCAGAGAAGAGAGACCGGGAGAGAGCGAGACCAAGGGGGAGTGTGAGCGAATAGACTGTTGTATAGACATTTGGGGGAAATAAAGGAAGATGAAGGATAGAAAGAAAGAAAGAAAGAAAGAAAGAAAGAGAGGCTGGAAGAGAGGCTGGAAGAGAGGTAAGGGCACTGAGAGAAGGAGGGGAAGCCATAGTGTTCCCAGCAGCCTCGTAACTGGGGCTGAGAGGGAACGCAAGAGAGCCTGCAAACTATTAACACATTAAACACAGTTCCACAGCCCCTTCCTCAAAGGGCCCGGCCCGAGCCCAAAGCACGCAGGGCTGAGTTCACTGCCCCCTCACATCACACACACACACACACACCAACTTAAGGCATGCAAGTCTGGGCTCTGCACTTTAGGTCTAATTAGCACACTTCTCAGGAGTTCAGCTACAGTATGTGCTGATGGGGTGACTGCACAAATACAGACACACACACACACACACACACACACTTACCACTTCCATCTTCTCTTCCTCCTTCTCCTTCTTCTCCTTCTCCTTTTCCTTCTCCTTCTTCTTGGCCTTGGCGGTGATGGAGAGCACAGCGGTGGAGACCTGGTGGGGGGAGAGAGTCAGTTAATGTTAGAGGGAGAAGTCAGTCGGGCAGGACTGAAGCCCTACAGAAAGGGTCTTGCTGGCGTAATGCTGGGAGACTTTTTAATGGCAGACTACATGTATGTGTGTGTGTGTGTGTGTGTGTGTGTGTGTGTGTGTGTGTGTGCGTATCAGGGCACCGAGTGCCAGCGGGAGACGGGGCTAAACGGCTGCCATGGGCTGCGTTGGCGCCACACTCTGAGCAGCTGGGCCGCACTAAAGCCCTGCGCTCATCAAGGTGGGCTGACAACTCCGCCGACTCCCTTCAATCTGCCAAACACCTGCTAGAAATAAGCTCCCTACTTTTTGTTGATCACAACAGAGCATATCCTTTTAAAATGTGCTTGTGTGTGTGTGTGTTAGTGTATATGAGTCAGTCTGTGTCTGAACAGTGTGACTAAATTTAAGATTCTTAAATTAGATAAATAATTTAAGTAGAATTACAGTAATCACATCCTCTTGTTGTTTGTGTAACTTTTGCTGTGAGATTAGGCAAGGCTGTTTTTTTTGTTTGTTTGTTTGTTTGTTTTTAGATCACTCATCTTTAAAGTGCTTTGATCTCGAGACCTGGGAGTGGGACTTTACCCTAAGCTGCCCTCCCAGCAACTCTGCAGCACTCGGCTTAGTAAACAGGTGAGTCATGTTCATCCACCCGTTTCACTGTAAATCCACCGTTTATTTGAATTAGATGGGCCTATTTTTGTGGTGGAAAAGTTTGGCCAGCATTTTCCCAGGGAAAAACAACATTCCGATCCCGGAGAAGCGTCTCCCGGAACAGGTGGGTTGATGACTGGAGATGATGTGGAATAGAGACCATCACTCACCTTCTCCTTCTCTTTCTCCTTGGGCACCTCCAGGGCTGGCGGGTAGGCGAAGGTGGAGGGCTTGCAGTTGGACCTGTACTGCACCTTGGGCATCTGACGGAGAAACAAGACATGTCAGCCATTGATTCAGTGTTTCTCAAACTGTGGGGCGCAGACACATGACAGGTGAGGCGCGAGACATCTCTCTGCGATAGACCATTGTTGTCCCCCGAATTCACAGCCATTTGTCAGATATGTGCATATGACAGTAAATTGAGCTTTCCAATGGTGTTATTTGCTAGTTGCTGTGATGATTGGTTCAAGAGAAATTTGGCTTTGAATTAGTAACATGAAAATCCTAACACTGACAAAAAATGTGCGCCAATTGAGTCTTTCAGGTGGGGCGTGAAAATCCTCTGCTTCCCGAAGTGGGGAATGACAGAAACAGTTTGAGAACCACTGCATTGATTAGAGTTGCCACTGCACCACATGACAAATATGGTTGAAACATTCCCCAAAAACATCAAAAACAAAACTTTTATAATGATACATAATCCCGAGATATTGGTTTCAGTGAGTGACTGACAGTTTGGAAGCTTGGTCTCAAAGTGTTGAGGGAAAAGCAGGACATTGAGCAAATGGCGTGAAAGACATGAGTGTGCAGGGAGATGGACAGAGGCAGGAAAGGACACAGTCCAGCCAAACCATCTGTCTGCCCTTACCAGCGGAGGAGCAGGCTGGCACCCTATTCAGCACCCACTGGCACTGCTCAAGGCTGTGTCTTTTTTAAAAAACACACACACACACACACACACACACACACACACACACACACACACACACACACACACACACACACACACACACACACACACACACACACCCACCTCAGCTGCTATGGCCAGGGGCAGCAGCAGGTGTTCCAATGTGCGAGTGTGTGTCTATGGGGGTGAGGGCGACAACATTGTTTGCAAATGATAGGGAGAGAGGCCCATTTCATTAGGCTGGGGTGTGAGACATTGATCTGTCTCTCAGTTGTGGCTGAGACTGAAGCTTTGGCAAGCGGCCCGGGAGGTGAAGAGGGCGCAGGCTGGGTGGGGGGGGAGATAGCCAGGGGGTGGGGACAAGCGTGAGGGTCTGGATTACTGCTGCGGCTTCTCGCTGGGTTGGCCGGGATCAGCGTTAGTCCACAATAACCGAGTCGAACCGCAGAAACCAATGAACATTTTGCTAACGCCACTGGCCAGTGTATCTCAAGGGCTTCTGATTGGGCTGGCCTTGAGACTGACCCCTAATGTCACACTCCTCACAGTCCAGAAGCTGGCAGGCAAGAGCATTACTGGCCCAGCATCAGGAGAGCAGCACATAAACACACAAGCTATAAAAAAAATACTCTACTCATGCAATGAATGAGATTTTTAACACAATAACAGTTATGATTTTAGCAGCTCTTGAGTTGCATACACATCCTCTCTCTCTCTCCAACGTCACATTATTAAACAAAGACAGTGGTTTCCCAATGGGCAATTTTCACCTCTTCATCTCATGGCTATCTGAAGTGTTTTTTTTTTATTGCGGTTACACTCTCCCACAAATAAACAGTTGTATGGGGTTTTGTGCAGGCTGCTGCTGGTGCTGTTTTCTTTTTTTACCTTGAGGTCCTTGTTGAGGCCGATGATGGCGGTGGGGGTGAAGGCCAGAGACAGGAAGTGGGAGAGCGGGAACCAGAACCAGAACTGAGTGAAGACCAGCAGGCCCACCACAGAGGGCATGTGTGTGTGACCCGTACGCGACTGCAGCGAGATGGACACGTTACGGCCACCTATGGGGGAGGGAGGGAGGGAGAGAGAGAGAGAGAGAGAGAGAGAGAGAGAGAGAGAGAGAGAGAGAGAGAGAGAGAGAGAGAGAGAGAGAGAGAGAGAGAGAGAGAGAGAGAGAGAGAGAGAGAGAGAGAGAGAGAGAGAGAGAGAGAGAGAGAGAGAGATGGACAGGCAGGGGAATGAAAGACAATGGCAGAGAACAACAGCCATTAGACAGAGAAAAAGAGAGACACCACCTTTCCTTGTTTTTTCAGGCCCAGTTCATCATCTCGGGTCACCCTTCCTTGAGCGGTGTAATTGCGCATCACACACAAAGGGCTTCAGGAATGTTCTATTAGTCATCCCCGATATAAATGGTATTAAAGTCAATTACTGGAGGCTGGGTCTTGATTAAAACAATGCAGAGCCAGCCGGAGAGGGGTAGGGGTTGAGAGAAGGGCGGAGAGGACTGATGGCAGAGGACACAGTGCAGAGTCCGGCCATAATTAAGCTGCGACGTGGGGGTCATGGCACACAGATAGGGTGGAGAGCCTTTCCTCTCCCTTGGGGAGGGCTGCAGAGAGGGGGAGAGATCGAGGGAGAGAAAAGATAAAGAGCACAGGAGCGGAGAGAAAGAGCGAAAAAAAAGGAGGGTAATGAGAGGAGGAAGGAAAGAGGAGGAGAGGAGTGGAGGGGGTGGGTGGAGGGTAGAGGAAGGGCAGAGCCTGGGCTCATCTTTCTTTACTTTTGTTCTGTTTTTTTTTTTTCCAGGGTGAATCCGCTGGATGGGTCACCGTGCAACTGGGCAAGAGGCAGGCAGCTGCTGCCATGTCTTTGATGGAAGAGGGATCTCAGGCTGGACAGAAGGGAGTTGTTCACATTCAAACTAACAATAGCACACCAACTCCTTCTGTCTATAAAACACCGCTTTTTTCAACATCTCCAGCCTTCCAGATATTGTTTTCGGTTGTTGCTTATCGTCACAGCAGGCAGGTCAGTCGATTCATTATTTTGACTGTGGCGCCTACTCCCTAATTTCTTGACCTCATAGCTGACACCATCACGCAGCAACGAGACATCGCCGCATGCCGACGAGTCTCCGGCAAAGCCCTCTTTTCCAGCGGCTTCCATTGTGAGCAGCGAGACGGACTTACGCCAGACTCTGCGAGGAGTTTCCATAGCAGCTGATTTAGAACTGCTAAATTCCGCAGGAGGCACCTGACAGAGGATCGCACATGCCCAGGCAGACAGAGACAAACAGATGAATCTGACAGATAGACAGATGAAGCTGTTGATGGCCAGAGCCAGGCAAAGGCCGGTCACCAGCTGGTCTGGAGGAAGTGAGGGCACAGATGTAAAAAAGCGAGCGGTGCTTTGAGCAGGCCGAAGCGAGACCATTCCAGCCTGCAGATGAGGGGAGCAAATAGGGTGGAGATATTGAGAGCAGGAGCTGGAGCTGGAGTGTCACCAGAGACAGGGAGCACGTAAACACAACAGGTAACTTGATGAACAAAACAATCGCTCCATCTCGTGCCATTCCCCTGAATGGGAGCTGTGTAGGAGCTGTGTGTGTCTGTGCATACATGTCAGCAGATAACGGCTATGCTGGGCCCCAGGCTTTGCGATGGTATCAACATACATACACTCTTCACGGGTATAAGGGAAAGGTGTGTGTGTGTGTGTGTGTGTGTGTGTGTGTGTGTGTGTGTGTGTGAGAGAGAACAAGAGATGTGTGTACAGATCTTGAAGAGCTGATCCATCTCCGAGATCTCATCTGGCCAGAGTAGGAGCCTGTTCCGGCCTGCCTGCTGTCGTCATGACAATGATGCATGGAGGGCATTAGGAGGGTTGCTCAACTACTGCAGAGAGGCCAATAGAGGGGCTGGCATCCCATCCCCAGCCCTCTACCCAATCTCCCCCCTAACTCACCCCCTCCCTCGAGCTCTCTCACACACACACACACACACAATTCAAAGGAGTAAGCTCACACAGAAACGCTTAGATCAATAGGACTAAATTTCAACTTTATAAATCAACCCAACAAAGCGTATTTCACTAATTAAGTCACGCCCCCCAACCCCGTCTGCCGCTGCTCAGACTTGTGGGGCACCTGGCAGTATATTTGGACAGGCCCCAGCACTCAGACCTTTTGGACTCTCCCGACTCTCGAGCGCTGCTATGTCTCTGGGGATCGCACACAAAGCCCACTGTTAGCATTAGCGAACGCGTCGCGCCACACGCCTGCATTCGGGGTATGCGTACACACATCTGTGCTCACGGCCAGCTCTCAACGTGACAATCTGCAGCTCGCAGTGGGACCTCACGCACGCACACATACACATGTGTACCAACACACACACACACACACACACACACACACACACACACACACACACACACACACACACACACAAAGAATAAACACACACATGCACATTGTATATACACAGGCAAACATACAAAAGCGTGGGGGGAAGGTGAGGTGATGTGGGCTTGAGCAATGTGGCTCTCGTCACATATACTAATGCAGTCTGACACCTCCGGGGCAGCTTGCTCCATATCAGTTGGAAGCAAAAACTAAACATAGGAGAACAAAGGGAGACTAAACTCTCACCTGCATCCAGAATGCCCTGGGCCAAGATGGCTCCGAACTTGGCCATCACGTCGTCGTGTTTGTCATTGATGACCTTTGAATACAGCTGCCTGAACTGGGTCACCTGAGGGAGGAAAAGGTTTTTAATGGGTGTTTTTTTTTTCTTCTTTAAAAAAATAAAAATTGACAGAACATGACAGAAACAAAGCCAATCCTACAAATAATCCCATTGGTTTGAAAATAAAAGGACAATAAAACACAGCTGTGGCTTTGGTGTCCACTTGAACAGTGAATCAGTGGAAACATCAAGACAGTGCTTGTTGTGCTTGGCAGTGGAACATGTTCTAGTCCTGGTTGCTGCCCCCTCTCCTTGCTCTCTACAGATGCAAGCTGCTGTGTGCGCGCCCACACACACACACACACACACACACACACACAAACCCTCATGTCTCGCCCTCATTTCAGATTAATCTCTGGAGCTACCTTCCAGCTCTTTGAACAGTCATTTTTGATGATTTGAAAAGTTTCACAACAAATCACGCCGCCGCCCAACGCATACCGAGTAAATGAAAACTCAAACTGCCGCCAGCGCACCATCCTCTCCATTTCAGCTCCACCTTTTTGTTCCGGCTTCACTTCCCAACTTGTTCTCTCTCTCTCTCTACTGGTCCTCACTTCATCAGGCTCATTCTGGCAGCTCAATTCAACCCCCTCTCACCGTCTCACTCTCCCTTCATCTGTCTCACTTCTCACACACACATACAACACCCTTCTGCATGCCTCCCTCCCTCCCTCTCTCTTTCTTTCCCCCTCTCCCTCTCTTTTCTCTCTCTATCTTTCTTTCTCTCCCCTCACATACACATACGGACACACACACACTTCATCCATCATTCCCCCTCTCTCACCCCCCTTACAACAAGTCTCTCCCTCTTGTACGGAGCTAAATTTGCAGAGGAGTTTAAATTGGAGGTGACTCAGGGATGAAGTTCAGGTCCCCCAAACACTGCGCCACTGCCGAGCCATTTTGAGGAGCAATCATGGTCCTAATGCATTTCATTGTTCCGCTGATCGCGCCTGACCTCCCTGTCTGGAAGCTTAATGGCTTTCATCAGCGCGCCGACATGCCGATGCATACAGAATGCGCCGCAGCAGTGCACAACATGGTGGAGAGGCACAGCCACTACTACTGCAACACATACCAGCTCTTCAATCCAGAAACACGAGACCAGACGGCAGGAGTGTATTGTGCCATCAAAGCACAAATAAATACTACTTATTAACAAGCTTTATCAGGGTGACAGTTTGAATACATGCCTACAGTAATAGAATCGAAGGGTTTCACAGTCTATCTGGGTCGACAAGAAGACCCCCACCTGCCAGTGGGAGTGCGATGGATCACCCCTAAACGTGCCTCAGTATCACTACTCAAGTCAATAAACAAGAAACTAATAAATTGAGTGAAGGTGACACGTGGCCTGTGTGGTAAGGGTGGATGGATTGTAAGAGCAGAAATGCAGTTTGCAAACAAAGGTGATGTGAAGGTCCATGTATTGATTACTGTTTCTGGCCAGCCTGGCATCACCACTCCACAATCATCCATCCCTGTCCTAGCGTTCAGCCACTCGAGGGACGGGAATCTCTGCTGTTTGTGACCGGACTGCATAAGGATGTTTTAGGTCGGGTTCTACACTTACCTTGTCTATTTTAGGGTGACATACAATTGATGAGTGAAGTTTTGTTCACCTATGTTAAAACTAGTGCTGGCAAAATGAACTGATTATTCAAGTGATTAATCCAAAAAAATGAACTGAGATTAAAAAAAATTAAATCTATTAATCCTGATGGATATGGTTCATGGAATGTATTGTGTTCAATATCAGATAGAAAATGGCTCAGCTATCAAGTCAAACTTTACAAAGATCAAAGACCAACATCAGCAGAGGGTTGATGTTTGGGGAATCCGTGGGGGTAAGGGGATAGGTGTGAATTGCCCCATTTGAGAAGAACAAAGCCAGCTATTTACCATCAGGGTCTTTCCAGGGCAAAATAAGGATCCAACATACCCTAGCATCCAAATTCTTAGTGGAGGAAATGAGTTGCGATTAAAAGTGATTAATCACGATTAATCATTGCAAAATTTTGTGATTAATCGGATTTTTTTTTTATCGTTTGACAGCACTAGTTAAAACAGAACATGTTCCGATCTAGACCATGAACTGACATGAGTAGATGTTATTTTACAATACTATTTACATCCCCCTTGTTGCTGGAGAATAAAATAGTACCTTTCAGAAATTCTACAGCCCTTTAAGTTCATCTGGCACCTACATGACTTATTAAGTGAGATTTATGCTGATTAGCTGCCAATGACCACTCACAGCAGGCTCCATACACTTCCATCCATTAAAGAAAAATAAACAAAAACAGTGGCCAAAATGCTTGATTACCGTTCTTTTAGCGTGTAATTACAATTTGTGCGCAATTTGCCGTTTTTCCAAAAGATTTATCAAAGTTAGCAAGAAATAGATGCAATGCAATTCAAAAAACATTATTAGAGCCAATAACAACATTTGAAAATCAGACAAAATTGGCAGGTTAGCTGTATGGCGACATACAAACAGCAGAGTATGTGGTGATGGCTTAACCAATCAATATTTGGATTGTTGAACAGATGCGGTGTTGTGTCATACAAGCAGGAATGAGCGGCTTTGTTGCTAGCTAGATTCCCATTAAAGCTACTATTTCAAAGATCTTCATGGTTTAATGTGAAGGATCTTTATGGGTTAAAGTTCATTTTACATGGAAAGGACAGTAACATGGCACCATGCCATTAGCAAAAAGTTAAAAGTAGCCGATACATTTTCATGTCATATAACTTCATCTGCAGCAGCTCTGTGGCCATGCATCAAACTCTCCTCATTCCAGTGTTCCATTCTTTCTTCTACAGTGTAAGGACAGAGGATGGTTTGGGTGAGACCTTTACCTTTGGACAGGTGACCTCAGTCTGTTGGATCATGATGAGGGCAGAGGCGATGAGGGCTCCCTGTCTGACGTAATTCACGGGATCGTTGGTCATGGGCTCCAGGAGGTTGATGGCTTCCTGTGAGGAGGAAAAACAAAACGCATGCAATTTAGAAATGCTGCTGACCACTGCTGTACTGGTGGTTGTGCGCTGAAAAAGGATTCAAGAGGCAAGCCATTGTATTCTATTGCATTTTTTATGACTGTAAGAGTTGATAGATTGTCAAGTATTGTTCAAGCTGTACTGAAACAAATTCTCTGCGGCTTTGGCAAGCCTGTTCTGACCGTCATAATGTTTGCAGAGACATCAACTCAATTCAAATTTTCAAAATAAATTCAGACAGGGACAGCCAAGCTGGTAGACGATGCCATTTAGCAGTCTCGGGCTGCACCACAGGCTGAATGTAATAAGGCAAAGCTATATCACAAGTGGGGCACACTGAAATGAAGTTGAACCCTCTGCTCCTATGGAGACGCTATTGTGGCGGGTGATTGTGCAGGCAGGTTCATCAGCAGACATTCCTTGCGGTGTTTGGGCTGAAAAACCACACACTTATCATTTCTGCAGCGTGCACGCCCGGGCACATTCATCAACACCAACACCTGTGACCCATTTCACGTGCCGGAGCTCTAAACAAGCCTGCAGACTGGTCAGCTAGAAGGGCCTTGTGTTTGGAAAAGGCCGCTCAGTACGCCACAAAGGCAGGAACAGGGAAGGGAGAGAGAGAAAGAGAGAGAGAGAGGGAGAGAGAGAGAGAGAGAGAGGACAGGGGCAAAGAGATGGGGCAGACCCAGAAATAAAATGGACTTAAGTGGAAATAACTACTTTTGGATAAGCAAGGCTGGATTGATGATATTCACTTTCAAGAGGTCTCCTCCTTTTGGTCTGAAGAACACCCATGCACACGGGGTGATTCTGGAGGAGTGGCTGGGGGACTATTCAGCTTTCTATCTGCGTGAGCCACACAGATCTCTCAGCAAGGACCTGTGACGACTCCTTCAGAGGCCTAATAGAGTTGCTGAATGCGCCGAGAAATTACAAGTATTGCAGTAGTCCAAAACTGGATATAATGCAACATTCCATTCTGTAAGTATTGGTACTTTAAGAATGGAGCTGTCGTCAGGATTAACACCCCACAGTTATCAGTTAAAACAAATGACAATTGACAAGGTCATCAAGTCATTTATATATGTATTATATAAATGACACCTTAGTTTATCATCATATCAAAATCAAAGTGTTGGTATGGTGGCAGCAAGGTCTTGCCAAGGCGGCTGGCACAGGTGCCTGAGAAATGGGTGGCATGAACCAATCACACCGCCTGTCAGCACCAACGTCAGGCCCGTCGAATACAAACACTGTGGAAAACCAAAATCAACCCTCTCTCGCCCAATAATTTCCATGGCCCACACCACAAGGCCAATTTGTTCCCCTCCATTGGGTTTCTGGGCACAGTAGTCCACCCTTGCCCCAAGGCCGAGCCTCCCATCTCGCCAGAATGTGTGAAAATACTACACCTCTCCATCTCCTCCTCTTCCCTTTCTGCCGAGATGAAACCTTCCGCACGACTAATGAATCATTTTAATACGGCGGCAAAAACGAGCAAAATAATAAGAGTAAAAAAAACTGTGTGGAATGGTTGTGCAGTGCTTGCCAGCACAGAGATGTGAAATTTTCAAGTGGGGAGTGGAGGCTGCCAGGGAGCCTTGACCACATCCTGTGCTTGATTGGAGAGTCTGCTTAAACTGAGGAGACTGAGCGTCAGGACTAATCTGAGCAGCGCCCTGAAGAATGCCATGCCCCTCCGTTTCACAGGGCTGCAAGATGGCAGCCCAAATCCAAGTGTTAGAATGTGCGAAAAATGTTTTTGAGAAAGAAATGGGCAGCTTGTTCCCTCTCTCGCCTCCTCTCTACGCCATACATTTGCATGCGCGTAAAAACGTCGACCCCTTTACCTGACAAATTGCTAGAGGGAGAGACACAACCAATGGCAAATGGTGTTTACACTTGCAAAATGACTGGAGCACCAGGTAAAATAAAGGGGGGTGTGAGGGGTTTCCAAACAGCTTGGCTCTGCACTTTCTCCATGTCTCAGCACAGCATGGGCGAATGCAATATGCCTGCAATAAAAATAACCAAAACCCCAGGTGTATAAATTACGGAACCTGGCGTGTTAGGCTGCGCGTGACCCAAATAAGGATCCACAGTTGAAGTGGCCATACTCCCTCCTTCATGAAGACACACACACACACACAAAACTCTCAGACAGGCCCAGAGGAGACGGGTGGGCACGGGCCGACTCCAGGTGAAATGGGCCATGGCTCTGCTTGGGCTTACGGCACCAGAGATGAGTCAAGCGCTTCATTAAGCCATCCAGGCAGAGAGACTGACGCTTCCTCTGTGTGTGTGTGTGTGTGTGTGTGTGTGTGTGTGTGTGTGTGTGTGTGTGTGTGTGTGTGTGTGTGTGTGTGTGTGTGTGTGTGTGTGTGTGTGTGTGTATTCACAGTGAGACCACAGCATCTCTGTCTGAGACACTGGTGCGGACACATCCCTGGTGTGAACTCCCTCTTGGAAAAACCTATACACCGACACAGCCACACCTAAAGAGTCTCAGACAGCATCCACATTATTGCGTTTTCAAATGAAAGAGACATGTCTGTACAGCGGAAACGAAACGTACATAGAAACAAAAACAGACAGTAACAATCCGATTGGTCATGTGTCGGACACGACAAGTTCAAGTGATCCTTAGAGGGAAGCCCAGGGAACCATCATTGAGAAATGAGCGCTCTAATTTTCCATTAATACAAATGTTAGCAGCGCGAACAACAGATTAGTGTTGTTAATCTTGACGTCCAAGATTGCTACCATATAGTTTAGGCAACATGCTTGTACAATGCAACAGTGGGCAAAATATGCAGAAGTAATTGTTATTTTACCAGGGCAAATGGGTGTGTACTGTTGGGAGTAGCCTGCAGAGTGCTCTCCACAAGGACCGAATTAAGACCTGTGTCTGGACAGAGATAGGGTCTGTTCTGCATATATGGCAAATTCATTTGATTGCAGCTTCATGAGCAGTCTCAAAGAATGACTCAGGGCAGCCTCATGGTCGTATAAGTCTTCCCTGCACAAAAACACACTAGAGAGAGTAAAAAATGATTCCTTCTGCTGCAATCATAATACAGAGCTGCAAGCTACAGTATGTATTAAGCAGAGCCCACTGTGTAACAATAAATCTCATGACTTGCAGATATATTGAATTGAAAAATCGCTTCTTTTATATAACTGTTGGTGCATTTCTGTAGTACTTCTGAGGAGGCTATGTACCTGCACACCAATCAACTTGCACTCAAGGGAACCGTGTGCTATCTTCTACTCGATTAAGTGGAAGAAAGCTGTGGTCTTGAGACATTTCAGATTATAGGCCGTGAAATTGGCTTGATCTGTCGTTCTGACCACTAGCCGTCAGTCCCCATAATTTCCAGCCAGCCAGCCTGCTAATCAAGCAATGCAACAGCTGTCACAATCAGATGCATCACACACGCGCAAACATGCACGCATGAAGAGACTGGCTTGTGGATGTGAAGCTCTAAGGCAGGGCTTGGAGATCTCCACTTTCTATTTGGGTCCTGTTTGCCATTGATCTCTATTGGAAGTGATGGGGCAAGAAGGGTCAACCTGAGAAAGCTTCAATGAATCAAAACTTCAAAATCATGACAACTGATAGGAAGGAGAGAAGACTATTCAGACTAAGAAGACAGTGGGTGCAAGAGAAAGAGAAGGAGTAGGAGATGAGAGAATGACTGTTTGGTTGTCCATATACTCAACACCACATTTCTCAATTGATATTACATACAGCTAACATTGGATTTGACTCAACAGACATAAATAAAACCAAATCATACTGTTTGTTCAATGAGATGGCAAAAGGGTTTGGTTGAGGTGTACAGGACTGGATTTGACAAAGGAGGGAAAAAAAAACAACCTGATATCAGTGCCTCTGGGTGGAGGCCATCAGGGAGAGGTAGGAGGGGGGTATCAGGAAGAGGAATAAACATGCGGAAACGGGAGAGTTTGCTGTAGAAAGAGGAGTCAAACGGATAATCGGACAGGAAACAAATGAAAGGTGAAGGGCAGGAAGTTAAAGATGGGTGGGATTTTTTTTTTTTTGGGGGGGGGGGGGGAGATGTAAAGAGAGAAGGGAAGTGCACTCACCTTGTGTCCTGTGCCAGCACAGCAGATCCCCAGAGCCATGGCTGCTCCGCAGCGCACATGAGGGTTGTAGCTCTCGGACAACAAGGACACCACACTGGGACACTGCTCTGGAGTCCTGTATGTACACAAACACACAAAGTGGGGCTTTTAGTGAACCTGGGACATGGGAGCAGATTTTGGAATGGAACTGTGTAGACACATCAAAGCTACTTTGAAAAGATATAAATACATTTTGACTCATACTCACTGATGAAACAAATGTTCATAGTTTTAAAAACTACATCTGTCCTATTGGTAACAAAGACTTTGCTAAACAACTAAAAAAAAAAAAACTACATCCAACTGCAATCACAAACGGGAAACCAGGAAAAACAGGCTACTTGCAGTTCAGTCTTTAATACAACAGTTTGTGCTAATATACATATAGTTAATATATGTACAGTTTCCATGAGTAAAATTTAACTGGATAATTTCATGCTACTTTCAATATCCACAAATTGACACTCAATGCGGATTAGAGCATCATCATCAGTCCAAACAATGTGTTACGATATGCTCCTTATGAATGATGCACTGGCCAATATAATCTCACTGGGTATAGATCCAGAATTGAGATCTGGAGCTGAATTAGCACACATCTGCACTGCGAGGTCTGCATATGGGAGACAGCGGAGTCTAAGAGCAGAAGGCAAGGTGCAATGCTAAAAGTGCACTTCAAACCTTATGCATAATCAAGGGAAGTGGGTGCCCTGATTTAGCTAAGGGCCACGAAAAAATGGATGGTATACGGGATGTTTACTCTAAGTCATACAGTACCAACAAAACTGCCAATATGTTTAAGAGTGTACGAGTTTTGATCATTTTTATTCCGTTCTGTTAAAACTGTGATTGGTAGAAGGAGCAGGCAACTGCCACTTGTCTACAAAGTGGGGCAATGATTAATGGACTTGACACTCTCCTAGGAGTTCATACATTTAGCATGGAGTGGGGATGAGGGATTGTGGACGGCGGTGGGGGTAAGCTAAGGTGGGGGTTGTGAAAGCCAAACTGTGTGCCTTCCTACTTAGCAAGGCATGCTCTTTGGCTGCCACTGTAATTGCATGGGGTCTGGCTCAGCCTGAATGGGAGCTTTCTGTGTCAAATCTAAATTGTCATTTCTTACGTAGACTAAATGGGGGCTTGCGCCAGAGAAATTAACATGCGGGGGCTTTTTTTCCCCCCTAGAGCCGACTTCAGCTTGATCTGCTGCCCTCTGAACGCAAGGAAAGGGGGAGGGAAGGAGGCACGTCTTTAACCCAGGCAAAAGGAGGAGGTTTGCGGGCAGTGGAGACATGCTCTCTGAAGCCAGGCAACACAGGCCCAACACTGACGACTGGAAACATGCTATTTATCATCGGCTGGCACCCCAAGCAGAACATTACGCATTGTTATATGGTAGAGCGATTTGACACTGGTGAGGTGGGGGAGAAATATGAACAGAACTCTCCAAAACATTGGAGCCTCTCAGCAGTAAATAAGGCAAGCTGGCAACCCTGCAACCCACCCCGCACCCCACCCCCCACCCCACGTCTTCCCCCTCAAACTTCTCCTATTCTTGCTGATAAGAACATTGACCCTGACCATCCCAGTGCAAGGTTAGCCCCACATTAAAAGAGGGATGGCAGGGTAATGCCAGCGAGGTCCTCACATTTTCCTGGCCCGGTTTGCCATTCTGCTGTACGGCTTCAATAGAAGGTCCAGGAGAGCCTCTTCACATGGTGCTTTTGAACTCCCACTCGAAAAACCTCCTCTTTCACCCTTTCCTTCATTTGTGCAATCGCTCACAACTGAAGGCAGCTGTGTCAGGAAGGTTTTCTTTAAACAATTTACACAAGGTGATTACAGCTCACCAGGCTTCGCTAGGGCTCTTTGGTCAGGGGTGGGATTGGTGCCTGAGGACCAAGAGTGGTGGGGATTATGCAGGGGGAATGAGAGAGTGTGCGTGTGCCTGCCTGTGTGTGTGTGTGTGTGTGTGTGAGTGTGCGCGTGTGTGTGTGTGTGTGTGTGTGTGTGTGTGTGTGTGTGTGTGTGTGTGTGTGTGTGAGTGAAGGTGAGGAAGTGGGAGGAACAGTGCATGTCAGTAGGTAGTTAGGTAATGTGTGACTGACTACACATATGTCTGGAGAGTGTGGTCATATGTGCTTGCAAGATGGAAAAAGACACAAAGTGCCTGTACTATGTGTAGTCTACTATGTGGTTAAAGTGTGTGTGTGTGTGTGTGTGTGTGTGTGTGTGTGTGTGTGTGTGTGTGTGTGTGTGTGTGTGTGTGTGTGTGTGTGTGTGTGTGTGTGTGTGTGTTCTGGGAAGGGGTCATGTTGGGCCCTCTCCCAGCCATACGATCTCAGATGTATAATAGCCTGCTTCAGGGGGATAAGAGCACTTGAGCATCAGGCACTTGGGAGAGGAGGCCCTGATGGGGTTTGCAGTTACATTAGCGTCAGTGCAGGCAATCTGGCCCGCTGGTGCCCTCATCTCCCTCCACTTCTGCAATACTGTTAGGAACTCTCTTCTCCGCACACACAACAGAAGGAGCTAAAAGTCCAATTGAAAACGGATTGCCCACCAATATGGAAATGGGCTTGACTAGAGAGAGTCGACCAGATAAAAGGCGGCAGCATTTACACATCGCCAGGGGAAGAACAAATGTTTTCTCTTCCTCTCACGCAAACAACATCCAGAAAGCAGTGGATTTTCTGCTAATGGCTGCAAGTCAGGTCTTCTGATCAGTTAGTATTTGCTGAAGAGCTCAAGATGCATACAACAATGGAGTGCCAAAAAAAAAAAAATCTGAAAATGACTTCAAACAGATTCTGAAGAGTTTCTCTCAAGGCCGTTCCAATCTGTTCTGACATGGTCATTATGAAAGGAGCTGTGTGGAGAGCTAGAGAATAAACATCCAATGAATGAGACCCAATGATGTTGGGCCATCACTTGAAAGCATTCTCTTTTCTGGCCTCACTTGTTGAGGTACAACACCCTAGGGTGATGAGACTAATGTGGGATTTCGAGTAAATCTGATACACACAAGAGACGCCTGTGAGAGAGATGCACTCATTCCATTACGCCTCCAATCCACTGGCCTGATAACACTAACTCCAGATAGCAATCTTGAGACCCATTTGGACCGTGGGCTATGGTTGGGTTTCATCTGTTATTAAGTGTGCCTATTTTTTTGGGACAGTTTTTAATTGGTCTTAAGTACAGTGAGACTTCTGAGAGGCAATAACGTTTCAAGATACAAACTTCTACATGGAATTCCTCTCAAGGTTGCTAAGGACTATAGGTATAGGTAATTGAAAAAACAATATGTGCAACTCAAAGATCGATATGCTCAATGTAAAGACCCCCTGCCCACCAACACCCACAATTTGCAGGCTTATACATGAGAAGCTTGTCTACAGTTTAACACCCAATTAAAGTCTCCCATAAACTTCCCAGAAGCAAACACACCCTGTCAGTGTAAGAGGGATTTCACAGACTTTGGGTTGAATTGGACAGTAATACCTTGGCTGAAGGTAGAGATGCGTAACTAAACCCAAGGCCTCACATACTGCACCAGTGTCAATAAACATACAGGAGAGAAGAGAGCCTTCTTCACACAATATAAAAAAATCCCTCTAAGCCATATTTTGGAGTTTGGTGATCCAGGGTTGCTGCCATTTCGTAGACGTTCCTGTCTATGCCAATATAATACCCACCAGCCGCTGAGGGTTTAGAAGTTCATCTCAACACTGGGCTGGAGTGCTAATTGATCAGAAAGGGCAATCACAGGGAGATGGGGGATCACGTTACAACAGACCCTATAGAGGATTAAGACTGCTATTCTGATCATACAGACCACAACAATATTTTTAGTTTGACCTGCCAATTCATTAAAGAAACAGAGAGCCAGGATTCAAATTTAGAACAGGGCTTTCTACATACTTTTGCAAACAAAGTATCTTAGGGATTTGGAAACAAAGTATCTTAAAGATTCATGCCTACATGTTTTTTAATCAACTTGGCGCTATTTCTTCTTTGAATGAGGGGATAATCCTTCCTTCCTGTATTCAATTCAAAGTACAAAGGGACTTACAGTTTGCAACTATCTTAATTTGCCTTAACGTAGAAGATTCCGAGTCATTGTGATGCTTTCATATCACTTTATGGATACCGGTAGTTTGGTGGCAGTTTGGAATGCACGTTTTGTGCTGTGGGTCGTTCCCAAGTGTCGTTGAGGTCACCCTTTACCTTTCCATTCTGAACATGATCAGTCAGACTTTAGATGAGAAAGTGTGTATAGGATATTTTCCCCCGATTTTAAATGATTTTACTAATAATTCAATCACTTGATAAATCTTTACAAATCCAAGGCTTTGTAAAAAGAGCAGACAAATCTGGTAAATCTCAAACAAAAAATATATAAATAAAAAATTAAATGGTGATAGTTTTTGTCTACAACATCTCTCCTCCTTTGCTTCACTTCAATAAACACAAGATGGTGGCTGACACACAACAGAGAGGCGTGACTGGAGATCAAATTTATCCTCTGTGCCAGGTGTTTCTGGACACGACACTGGAAAAGAACCAAACCATTAGTCGCCGGGTCTGCTTTGCATACCAAACAGCACCAAAACTGCGCAAGGTTTCAAAGGGTGACATATTGGACAGGATAATTTCTATGGGAAGACAGATTAGGCCTTTGTGTATGCACGCATTTAAATGGAATCCTAAAAGGAAACTAAAATGAGCAGGTAATCCAAAAAGACAAAGTGAGGTCGTAAAAGACATCAACTGGGTCTAAGTGATGTAAGTATTATGCAGAAAACAAGCTCTACATGATTTTGACTGCCAGTGGACATTAGGAGCATTCATGGACCTTGGGCGAAGCTGTGAGGATCAAGCAAAACGGCTGCTTGGCTTCAGCACAGCATGAGTGGGGTTGCAAAATATTAGTAAGTTCAGCTGGAAAATCTTAGTCAGTGTTTGACCCGAATTTGAATGCATCTGAATCAATGTTTTGAAGTAGCAGACATATGGCTTGATGCAGGGGAGAGGGGTGGAAAGCAGATGTGTCGTGGCCTTAAAGCGCAGACAGAACATGCTGTGCCATCGCAAGAGGGGGTCGCTGGCAAAAGCTCACATCTGAGTTCTAAGAGCAAACGCAGCCGGCTGATAACCTTTGGGTCTCAGGATAATTAAAAGGCAATACTTCACTCTTGGCTCAGAAGGGACTTCGGTGGGATGGTGGGAGGTGAAGCAGTTGGGGTGGTCCCCAAGTTCTAAAACAAAACAAAAAAAATTGTTGCTGCGAGTTGGAAAAAACGCTGCTAGGACAGCCAAGGCTGTGTTTTCTGGATTTTGAGGGGCAGACCAGACCAGACCATCATGTAGACAAAGCCAAACACTCAGCTTCGGCAAGAACATGACAGGTGTGGTGAATTTACACGGTGCTCAAGCAGAAGGGTCTCTGGTTGAAAGCTCCTTTCATATTAAAGCCGAGGTCATATGAGACCAGGTGCAGGTCCTGGGGTTTGGACTACCTTCTTAAAAGGCATTGGTGGGTAGGGGGCCAGAGGGAGAGAAATTATATGTAAAACTTCAGTCCTTTCAGGGGAGCTCTGTTTAGCTTTAAGGATCATTAGGGACCACCAACTACCAAACAAACCGCAGGGAACACAGCCATTTCATTTTGAAGGTTAAACACCCAGACGGAGAAGGAAGCAATCCCAGCCGATATTATGCAAAAATGGGTGTTGGCTAAAAACACCAAACATGGGTTATGGTCCAAACGGCAGTTGGCTCTTGGTGCTTTCAATGATGTATCATTTCACACTTTCATGCATGCATAAATATTTATAGTCCAAAAGGACATAGACAAATGACTTAATTTTGAATTAACGTTCTTGAAGCACTGAAGAGTGGCAGGCAAGCAACTAAAGTAAAGTCCAGCATCTCTGAATTTAACCACCGAACCGAGCAACAAGATTCTGGTCAACCTTCATCCCCCTGTGGACGGCAGGGTCCATCTCCCACCCGCCCCATGCAGAGAAGAGCTTTGGACTCCAGAGTGACAAACATAAACACAAGGGCCGCTGTGCTGGAGGAAATTACCTCCCAGAACCACTGGCACACATCCAGCACAGACACACTCATCTGTTTTCCTCCGGCCGGCTCAACTCTCGGAGCAGCTCACCAACGCATGGGTGAGGGAGGGAGGGAGGAAGGAGGGAGACAGACACGAGCCAGCGACGAGTCCTGAAGTGAGCGAATCAGAGCCGAGCACGAGAGGAGAGCCAGTGAGCACAGGAGGGAGTGTGAGACGAACATGAGGGAGAGAGAAAGAGAAAGAGAGGGAGTGAGAGAGCGACTGAAAGTTTTGAACCTGTGATCATGCTAGGTGATGCGGAGCAGGACTGGGGATTCTTCCAATTTGCTGGGACAAAGGAAATTCTTCAGCAAGGAAAACACTGAGGTGTGAAAAGAGATATCTGGGATTTTATGTTTTATACCTCACGACCAGACGACTTGTCAGGACTATGGAGAGGTTTTTTTTCCTTTGCCTTTCCTCGCCAGAATTTTCACAGGACACAGAATTTAAGAACCTTTCAGTAATCTCAAGCAAGAGGCACTGACATCTAACTAATGGATAGTGGGTGAGCACTAACACATATAAATGTTTGACACATGAAGACCCTCCAAACACACGCTACTGAACCATGGCCGAAAACGCATCCGACACATGGAACAGCCTAAAAGGGTAAAAGCACTCGATCCGATAACAGGTAAGAACAAAGGAAAAAAATATTTGCCTTCTTCACACCTTCAGAATTTAAACTGAAAAGGGGTAAAATGACTAAGACATTTGGAGTGATTTGAAATAGCTAAGACAATTGGGGTTGAGGTAACGGTTTAAGTCTAGACCATTACAAAGCATGCCAATTTCAAACAAAGGAAGGGACAGTTAAGAACAATCTAAACTGCATATTAACTGTTAATTGACAGACAGCTAAAGTAATGTAATGGGTCCTAGAAAATTACTCAAATTGTATATACAGATTTAAAGACGCTACTGAAAAATATAATCCGATTTTCAGTCCCATAGTTTTCCACATACTACTGAACTAATGTATAGATAGACGATTTCATGTACAGTAGATTTAATTTAGGGTTAACATTAATTTGTGAACACTTTGAATCTTTCCATTCAAGTAGTTAAGATATAATTATGGATCAAACCTTCCATCTCAAAGGTAAAGTATATATTTTGCATATGTATATTAAAACATAATTCTCAAATTATAAATTGTGTGTAACAAACATGATATTGCATTTAGAACTACATCGTCAGCAAATGACTACATGACAAATTATGTAATTAATTTTGCTTTAAAAGGGCATACTTATCAAGGCAAAAAAATACGATAATAATAATAATAATAATAATAATAATAATAATAATATCTATACAGTTTATTGCAAATCCCCTACAAGAATCTACAATACACCAAAGGACTGATAACAGCTCATGGTCACTTCCTTGGTTAATTGCTTCTGTATGATCTGGAATGAATACTAATGAGAACAGGAAAGTCTGATATTCTTACAATAAATGTCACTCGTAGAAAAGTCAACTGAGGTAAATTTGGGGGGAGTGAAAGGTAGCAATAGCAACAGAGACAACTGGGGAGAAAAAAAAATAATTTTTACATTCCTCTTTACAGCACGTACGCCGATCGCCAATTCTTGGCTACACGTAAACGGGATGAGAAACAACATGACGCAGTGCATAAGGATAACCAACAGTCATAATTCTGAAGACAAGAGACGATTAATGGATTATTTCAACTATCTACAATAGCAGGACAAGTGCATAGGCAAAACTGGTCGCTTCCTTGGGAAGGCTTTTGCATTATTGCCTTCTTTCACAAACAAGTGTGGTGTTGTCCAACTGATGGGAAAGAGTGGGGGTAGCTTGTGACCTGTTGCCGCCACTGTGCACCTCACACCTCCCTCCTGCCCCCAGCCCCCACCCCCTCCATGTCCTGAGGGAGTCCTGGGAACATGCTGGCAGAGCCTGCAGGGACCTCCAGAGCAGAGTGCCTTCTCTTCCTCTTCCACTCACTGCCTGGCCAGCCAGTCCCTGCCCTTTCCCCTGCGCCATGTCCCCAAACACATCGAGCCCCTTGGACTCCACCGCCTCCCTGGTGGAGAGTGGTGATGGAGAGGAACCTCTGCCCCTCCGCTGGGCCTCGCTGC
Source organism: Sardinella longiceps (assembly GCA_027497455.2). NCBI lineage: Eukaryota > Metazoa > Chordata > Actinopteri > Clupeiformes > Clupeidae > Sardinella > Sardinella longiceps. The sequence continues at coordinate 4,390,828 of JAODXP020000022.1, read as the reverse complement.
TCATCATACTGGTCATCATTCCCACCATCGGGGGAAACATCCTAGTCATCATGGCCGTGTCGCTGGAGAGGAAGCTGCAGAACGCCACTAATTACTTCCTGATGTCGTTGGCTGTAGCAGACCTGCTGGTGGGCCTCCTGGTGATGCCGCTGGCCCTGCTGAGCGTACTCTTCAGTAAGTGACCCATTAAACTCCTCCATTGCAGAGGTCTCTCTACTCTTTGGGAGACCATCACAACTACATTTTTACCAGTTAAGAGTCAGTGGCCTCATCCTGAATGCTACAAGCTACACTTCATCGGGGAAAACCTGTTGTCTTATATGGTTCTTGAATTGCACCTTTATTGCTCCTGTTGTGTTTTCAGCTGGGTGTTTTGGAATTAATAGCACACTGACTCACAGAGAATATTTTGGCGATGGGCTTAAAAGGACATCATTTCCCAATCCCCCTCTCCTGTGTCTGGAATAAATTAACAATCTGATAATTCAGACGAGAAAAAAAAAAAAAACTCAGTTTCATGACCTCCGAAATTTCAAACATTACTAACCAAAAATGAATACAGCAAATACAATATTGCTAGAGAGAGAGAGGAGAGAGAGAGAGAGAAAAAAAAAAAGAGTAAGCCGTGGGTGTAATTAGACCGATGCTCTGAAAGTGCAACTTGCTGACCCCATTATTCGTGCCCTGGCTAATAAATCCTCACATAAACATTCTCAGTCCAAGCAGGGAAACTCACATGCTTACAGTGAGACACGAGATCAGATCAGACTGCAGACTCCAAAACATCGCCTAAAACATTACAAATAGTAAAGCCATGTGTGGAGGCAGATGTGCTTCAAAAACAGCGGAACTCCAGATCTCTGGCGATGCTTCTGTTGTGCCGTCATGATCCAGCAGGTCCATTACTCCTCATCAGTTAAAGCCGTCAGGCCACATTGGCATGGCATGGCATGTGCTCTACCTCCATCATGCATCGGAGTGGTCAGATAAATGGGCAGATGTATCCAAAAACAATTCTCTATCAGCATAGGAACCATGTGCTGCTGCTCTACTGGAGGGGAAAGGGGGGAAATGCTGAGGAGGGGAGGGCTACAACCACAAATCAATCCATCTCACTTTAAAGCCAGCTGCTGCTGCGGAGATGGCAGAAACAACAAATACAAGGCACATGTCCTTATCTGGTAGGACATCAACCTCTAAACTAACAGAGATGCTTGTTTTGCAACATAAAGAGGGAGAAAGAAAAAAAAAGAAAGAAGAAAAAGGAGGTAGAAGAAAACTAGCGAAGCACACGAGAGCCCCTTAGAATGCTTTCAGGATGGGGTGGTATGGGGGTGACTGTAGGTTAGTGCACTGCATCAAGATGTTAGACAGAAGAGTGGGAGGGTCAAGGGAGCATAAACAGATCTAAACAAAACTGTAGTGCTTCACGCAGGTCACCAGGCAGAATTGTGTGCAAGAGGCGAGACTGCAGCAAGTGCACTTAGAGGTTTGGGAGTTGGGTGCATGCAAACATCTACAACTGGAAAAGCTTATGGCAAGACAGGGACAACGTGTGCTGTAGATCACTTCAGCAGTCAATAAAGATAAGCACACTAGTCAGCATAAGTGTGAAGAACAGTCAGTCATCCACAAGCAAAATAAGTGAATGCAGTGAAGCGTTAAATCATTCCATGAAGTTAAAACCATGTTTCCAATAACACATACAATACTCCAAGAGTATTGCTTGCAAGTACAGAAAATATTATATGAAAGACATTTAGCAAACTCTTTAAATAGTAGCTGTTAACTTACACTCTGTGACAGTCTCACAGATATATAAAACAAGTCACTCTTCACCTGTAATTTATTTGACTAAACTTCATAAGGATATACTTGGAACACTAGTTCTGGTCTTATGTAAAGCAGGACATTGTGTGGGGCTCATTTTCACATCTGTGGAGCAGGTGAGCAGACATCACCTTGAGTCATTTATAATGGTAAAGCCATAAAGACCGAATCTTCCCCAATTGCAGCTATAGACTATAGACAAAACTATAGACAATGCTTACAGCCTCGTCCCCCATTTTACTGAGGAGAATACACAGTGGACGGAAAGGTGGGAGCCCGCTTACAGGCGCAGACCACATGGGTGTTTATCTTTAAAGTGGTGAGAAATATTTACTCTAGAGTATTTCCGCCTTGGCAGAAAACAGCTGTTCCCATTCTCCATTTCAGGGGAGAAAAACTGGCAATTTTGAGAAAAAGAACACGTGTCGTGTCCAAGAGGTGTCTGAGACAGAAAAGAGACAAACCATTTACTCAAAGCCCTTTTATAAGAAACTGTGCAGCTCCAGAACAGAACCAAGAACAGTACTCTTGCTACAGATATGTTGAACCATTTTGTATTTCCAGTTATAACATGCGCAAGAGACAGATCAGACTCCATTTGCAGAAATGGAAAGGGCTACAATTTTAAATTGCATGTGGAATGAAACCCGAACACAAAGGAGATGGAAGATGAAATGATTGTGAGCTCCTGAAGGACCCCATTAAAGAAATTGCTGCTCCTCGTCAAATTTAAAAATGAAACAGCATGTCTACAAATGAGCAGGGGAAATTTAATCAATTTGTTTCAGGTCTGACAAAAAAAAAAAAAAAACACAAACATTGCAAGACTACATCATTCCCATTTACAGTCAACTATGTAACATCAAGAGACTCTCAGTCGGGTCAAGGAACATCTCATCTTGGCAAGGACCTAAAATAGCTACAGTACAACAACAATGGAAAGAAAAACAGACCATACAGTATCAATAATAACTAATGTGTCATTTGAGCATCAGCCCAAGTTTGCAGCATGTTCTATAATTGTGGATAAATGAACCATAGCCAAATCCATGGAGGACTAACTGCTTGCCAAAAGAGACAACAATAGAACATTATCAAGTAACAAAATATTTACACTAATAAGTATCCCCAAAATCACCATTAAATTTGCCAGAGTATCTCTACCACAGACCTACAGAATCACTCAATTACCTCGACCAGACAAGCAACATAGCGAGGGTACAGTGCCCTTCCTAAATAAAGAAATTTTGAAAACCCAGTGCTGGGGATTCAACCCCACAGACACTACTCAAATCACATTTTGAAAATGCTTGAAATGACACCACCATTAACCACATCAATTTGAAATAGAATGAAGGCCAACTCAATTAGCAGGCAATGCGCTGTCTAAACCCTAAAGTAAACAATGCTACAAGGATAGCATATCCAAATCCGGAGCAGTGAGTTATCATTCATTGCAACAGTCCTTGAGATGCTGCCCCCTTCACACTAGAGACAAATGTGCTTCTATACAGCAGCACCATTTCAATCTGGCACTCTTCAAGCTTATCTCCTTTAGCTAATGGCAGGGACAGCTCCAATTAGGAGTGTAGATGATAAAAAACCACAAAGGACCCAAAATGAGCTCAGTAGAATTATTCAGATATTTCTGATCCCGTCTGATGGGGTACTAATTATTATAATGCATATTTATCCAATACACCTACAAAAATTACACCGCAAAAAAAATCCACTTTTGTTTTGTACGGGAACTTGTTTAGGGAGTAGAAACTCTAGGAAATGCTTTTATATATAATGAGCATCATAACATGAAAAAGAAAAATGTTTTGCTTATCTTAAGCAGTAGAAGAGAGTAATAACTTTACATATTACATTATTAAAATGCAAATACTTTCAAGACAACCAAACCCCCTTAAATTAACCGATCATTACTGTTTCAATTGTCTTCCTGCCAGTTAAGTTAACACTATACATAACAACCACCCCACTTTTTGCTTCAGACTCAGACTGGCCACTTCCTGAGTTCCTGTGTCCCATCTGGCTCTTCTTAGATGTGCTCTTCTCCACTGCCTCCATCATGCACCTCTGCGCCATCTCCTTGGATCGCTACATAGCCATCAAGAAACCCATCCAGCACAGCCAGTACAAGTCCCGTGCCAAGGCCATGGCAAAGATTGCCCTTGTGTGGATCATATCGATTGGTAAGCCTGAGCACATTGGGATGGGAAGGAGGGTAATGGCACATGGATTGCCTCGCTCTCCGGGTGACGAACGTCTGCAGAGCTGACTAATGTCTGCCCGGCTCAGGCCCATCTACGGCCTGTTTATGATGTACCTTCTCCTCAGGGTGTCGCGTTTGCTAATGGCTGAGAAATTTATCCACAAAAAGTCTATATAACCAGAATCTTCTTTTAAAAGAGTTCAGGCACATAGAGGACTGTTTTATATGGACACATTTGCAAAACTATGAGCAGCACATTATTCTTGACATTTAAAGAAGCAACAGGATACATGCCACTCCAGAGGAGCAAGAGCCAAGGGCCTCAGGCTGTGCAGAAAGACACGCTGCAGAAAGCAAGCTGGGAACAGCCTGTGAACTTTTGCCATGTTTCCTCACAGGTCAGGGACCGTAAACAGGCAGACATTCAACAGTCACACTCAGTAGGCCTCAGAGAGTTATGAGGGTACAGAAATAATCTCAAACCGAAAATCAATTTGTTCCAGAAACAAATAAATGTAAACCAATACCACAAGGGATCATTTGCTCGAGTTCATTGTCCACATCATATCATGTCTTTGTTTACTGCATTCTGATAAATGAGCCTTCCTATTATTTCTCACCAAGACTATCTGCGCCAAGCATTCTACATCCCCCCCTAGTCTTTGAAACTGGACTGCCACTGACTGACCAGTGAACTCATGTTTACCTAAGCACAATGATTTCCTTTTAATGGTTCTCGTCTCTGTTACACAGTGGCTTTTAGAGGGGAAAAACGAAATTAAACACCTCGCAAGCCATGCTCGTTAACATCTAGTCCAGACAATTCCCCTTGGCTGAGCTGTTTGGAGAGACTCAGCCATGGCTCAACGCCTTGGCTTAGACGTCCTAGCGGACACAGACAATGCCCTGCCAAAAGCAGGTCCCATGCTTACAGGCTTGAGAGAGACAGCTTTGATATTCATGATCTTTTTCCTCAAGTTAGTTTTACAACTCTAAAAAGTAGATGATTAATAGTAAGCTACCAATGCCTCCTTTGACTGATGCAAGCAGGGAAAAAAACAAGATTCTTCTAATGTGTTTGCAAATGATGTGCTGACTTTAGAGGTAGTAAATCAGAGTCTGTCGGGGAAATACTGCTCCAGCATTTCCCTTTAATCTTCCAAAGGTCCCTCTGAATATTTAACACTAAAGAGAGGACCTATTTGAACCATCTGTGCCAAAGACTAATCGCAATTAAGTAAATAGAGCCATTTCAAAACTCAGCCAGAAACATACAAACTAGAGAGACTTTACCGAGAGCTCTATTATGACCCCTTCTCTTCCTTCTCTTCTTTCCTCTGCAGGAATTGCCATACCGATTCCCATCAAGGGCCTGGGACACCTAAATCACCCGAACAACATCACCTTCAACCAAAATCACACATGTCTGCTCAAGCAGGACAGCTTTAGGGAGTTCATCATGTTTGGCTCGCTGGCAGCTTTTTTTATACCCCTCACAGTAATGCTGGTCATATATCTGCTGACCATCCAGACATTACGCAAAAAGGCCTACTTGCTCAGGTCACGGGCCACGCAGCGCTACTCCAGGACGAACATTTCCACAGTGTGTCAGCGTGAACAACACAACTCTTCTCCACCAGACTCCACCAAACTAGCAATGCAGGAGGGGGTCAAGCGAGATCGAATAGGTAATGCACCAATGCCCTTGATGGGGCAGGACATACCCATGCGTAGACTGTCAACCATGGGTAAAAAGTCCATGCAGAACATCAGCAATGAGCAGCGGGCATCAAAGGTGCTGGGCATAGTTTTTCTGTTGTTTGTGGTCATGTGGTGTCCTTTCTTCATCACCAATGTAACAGCAGTACTCTGCAAAAGCTGTGACATCAAGGTGGTGGGTCGACTCATGGGCATCTTCGAATGGATTGGCTACGTCTCCTCAGGAGTCAACCCACTGGTTTACACACTTTTCAACAAAACCTTCCGCGAGGCATTTGCCCGCTACATCAGCTGCAATTACAGCGGAGCGCCAAAGCTTCCCAAAGTGCAGCAAAAGGCCTTGACTCGAATCTCTTTCCGCTCCTCTGTGGCTGAGAACTCAAAGCTCTTTATGAAGCATGGCATGAAGAATGGCATCAGCCCAGTGAACTATCAGAGTCCTCTGCGAAGGAGAACGCCACCTATCCAGTCCTCCACCAGCGTGTTGCTGGACACTTTGCTGCTCGCAGAGAATGACGAGAGCAAACCAGAAGAAAATGTTAGCTATGTGTGACCTTCTGAACTTGATGGAACTAGACATAAGGGATAGGCAGCAAATATTGTTGTATAGAGTCTGGCAACAAAGCTGTACAAGTAAGTGAACACACAGATATGACGATATCCAGCCTAATGACCCTAAGGGAACGATGCAGGACCCCATAATGGACACCAGTTGGTGGGGTGGGAATGAAGTGTGGACATTCAGCTCATATTTTAACCTCTGAACCAACTTGCTTGATCTGAGGCCATTTTGACGATCAGAGGACAGACACGGGGGGTGGGGGGAGGGTGCATGGATTATCTCTTGAGCCTACTATTTACACATGACTTACTGTTCTGAATGTCACCTGGTTTTACTGAGGAGTTGAAAGATGCTTTCTTTGCTTGCCAATAAGCAAAAGCCTATAATTTGCCTTTAATGAGAAAGTGTCTGATTTTTTCAATGTTTGGAGAGCACTTGCCAACTAATGATTGTAGATGCTAAGTGAGACAAAGATGTCTGTGGGCAGACTTTGGTATCCTTGCCAAATAAAATAAATAAAGGTTACAGACAGAAACATTTCAGCATTCAGAGAGAATACCTTTGAAAAATACGCAAAACTGGGTTTGCCATAAACAGACGTATCTATTATTAATGACTATTTATTTAAAGTTTTCATAATGATCTGCCTTGAATGCAACAGTGGGAACTACACTACACCTCACAGCAGATATTTCTTCCTCTACTGTGAAAACAACATGCAAAAGCTACTGTTAAACACCAGTGTAGATGAACAAGCTAACTAATGGCCAAAAATGTCTCAAACATCCATCATGGGGTTTGTCCATGTCCCCATAATTGCCATGGCTAGTAATAAAATCTCAACCAGTCTTTTAATGATTAATCACCTTTCACAACTGCATCCAAAGAAGAATCCATCAGAGACAGGCAGATTGTGCAGGCGAATTAAGGGGGAATAACAGAGCATAACTGCATTCTACTGAGCGCCTACAATGTCTGATAAAAGTGACAAAGAACTTTAATATCCCGGGGTCAATGAACTACAATATCTTACTTTCCTCTCTCCCCAAATAAATTCCTACTGTGAACATACTGTATCCAAGAATTCTCATCTTTACAGTATACATGTTAATCAAGACTTGCAAATCAGATTTAGGAAAGAAGCAAAGGTAATTTCATGGGACATGGGAATGACTGAAACCTTTGGGTGCTTTTATACAGTATAATGAACCCCTTCAGCTGTGTGAAGTAGGTACTGGTTTTCCCTTTGTCGGCAAGTAAGGCGAGTGAAATTGGAGGACACTTCTGAATTGTGGCAGTTCAGGAGGCTCTCTAAACACAGGAAGGATTTACACGACGTTTATCTTGCAGCCAATTGATCACAGGAATATCGCATAGCCTTTTTTGGGCTTAAAATAGTCCACCCAGTTTGTGCGCTTGGCCCCAAGCACAGTTACACAGAGCAGAGCTGCCTGATGGGTAAATTCATGTCAGGGAAAGAGAAATGAGGCTTCGCAAACAAATTAAATATGAAGGAGGTGAAAAAAAAGGGGAGAGAACTTATTATGGTTCCTCATGAATGAGTCGCAACAACCTTTGCCTTTGCTTTCAACTTCACATACTTAACTCATTATTAGCAAAACATGGTCAGGCAAGCGCAGACAGCAGTTTACGTCATCCCAGTCAAAACAAAACAGAAATGTTTGTAATTCCTATGAAAATGACTTAGGCTCTTTAACTTTTAAAGATGGTCAAAGTTAAAGAAATAATAAAAAGGCTGTTCTGATTTCCGAGCAACATAAAAAAGAAATTTACAGCTCGTGTGTGAAGTCATTACTGCTCACTAATATAAAGCATCCTAATCAGGGAGCAATGCATCAACAGTGTTTTGACTAATGAGCATTGATATAACGCACACTGTTGAAATATCTACAATAGATACACTGTAAGCGCTTTGAGTACCTATGGGTAGAAAAGCGCTATAGAAATGTAACTAATTATTGTTATTATTATTAAAAATCAGCATTTTTCACTACACAAGGCTAATACCACAGAGAGAGAGAGAGAAAAGAACACACTCCTTTCATGAACACAACACACAGAACACAAACCTCTACATAGTCAAATTAGACCATTCACCAGTTAAATCACTGTAACTAAGAGAGGGCTTACTCTAGAGTGTGGGTGAGGGTAAACAAAACGTGGTAAATAATGGCTAATCTCTTGGAAAGATCTCACACACAGAGAGATTTAAAAACTAGCCAGTGATGCAGGAGTCTCCTCTGTTGTTTGCACATGATGTATTAGCTTTTCAATATTTCTAATGTAAAAGAGTGAAGATACAGGAGATTGCTACAAATGCCTTGATGAAAAGAATTATACATACCCAGACTCAAAACTCAAAACACATTTGGAAAATATTTTTGAGGAATGGAAGGAACGTTTTCTTTATATACACATGTAAACTATCATACCAGCTACCAGTCACAGCATGTAACTGAAAGATGCTTTGCAAAACCTGACACCTAGTGGCTACAGGCAGAGATGCAGGACAGTGAGTCTGAAAAGAGAGGCAACTTGGGCCTACCTAAACAAGATGAACCCAATGGACTCCACAGCTGCTCTCCTCACATCATCGTTCACGTCACTGACCTAGGGGAAACGGCAAAAAAAAAAAAGAGTTTAATAGCAATTTTCCAAAATAATACTTCAAAAATTATAACAGCGACTAAACTAATCAGACCACTTCAACAGCAAAAACAATGCCTGAATATTCCATTTGTTCCCGATAGCCACATGAGATACTAGTATATTAGGGAAATTAGTATACTATATAGTCTACGCTAAAGGTAGCACCTGTGCACCTTTCCAAAGCGTTTAGAATATCCAAACAGCTGTTAAAGTACGGGTTCACTCAAAATTATGTTAAGCCCTGTTTTCGGATATCTTCCGATGAAATACGATGGTTAAGATTGACATTTTGTCAAGCGCTTCTGTTCCGAGAATTTTTGCTTGTTGCTGTAGTGTCTTAACAGCAGCCTATGGCCGCTGGAACAATCCTTCCTAAAACGCATTAAATGTCTGTCTACAAAGGTATGAAACTAACCATGTAGTCTGTAGTGTTCACTGATATGCTGACATAAATATCACCACAAAATTTGACTTCTAGCAAGTTTTATTGAGGTTTGTAATCAAACCCCACTGACTGCTGGGAAGTACTACCTCACTCACAAGAAATCCAAAACAATGCTAGAACCTGCTAGAAGTCATATTTTGCGTTGACATTTATGTCAGCATATCAGTGAACACTACAGACCACTTGGTTAGTTTCATACCTTTGTAGACAGACGTTTAATGCGCTTTAGGAAGGATTGTTCCAGCGGCCATAGGCTGCTGTTAAGACGCTACTACAGCGACAAGTAAAAATTCTCGGAACAGAAGCGTTTGACAAAATGTCAAAGATAAGATATCTGAAAACAGAGCTTAACATCATTTTGAGTGAACCCGTACTTTAATAACAAATATTTCCAGGTCATTTCCCTCTTATAGAAAACTTCCAAGGCTAAAATGACTTTTTAAAATGAGTAAGGTTGCACAGCAATCTACAAGACTCTTTTTATCTTTAAGAAAAATATGCATGGCAATTGGCAGACACCACTCAGCATAGTATAATAGTTATTAATAGACTGGCCTTGTGAAAAGGTAAGCCTAAAACCCTGCAATGGCTCTAATTTGGCCAAGTAATGGTAATATAGCAGTGTTTGTCTTATCCAAATCTGGTCAGCAATATTTATCCCTGAAGTGGCTGACAAAGATTACGATAAGGACGTGTGAGAGAGCGGGGACTTACGGCCACGTGGAGCAGGCGTCTGATGGCCTTGTTGTTCCCGGAGCCGCAGTAGGCCATGGCCACTGTGTACATTCCCGAGCGTCGCAGGATGGGGTCCTGGAGCCAAAGTGACACAAAGCAGAACATCAGTGTGCTTTCTGAGCACAAAGTGTGAACCTTGGCAGTCAAGCCAAGTCCACTCTGTGTGTGTGAGTGTGTGAATGTGTGCGCGTGTGTCTATGTGTGTGTGTAAGCGCGTGTCTACACACTCGTACGTGAGTGTTTCCCTCCTGCTCTTCTTTTTATAGTCAGGATAAACAAATAACTCAATATTGTAGGGGCCTGGAACCGTGTGTGTAGATGACACTTTGTGCCTTGTGTAAGAAATCAGAGGTCTAGATACGTCTTAAAATCTACAGCATCATAAAATTACTACAGGTAAACTACAGGTCAAGTACACGGAAACAGAGCAATTCAAACTAGAACTGCGGTACAAGTGATGAGGCACAGGTACAGCCAGCGACTAGCTGTCCAACAGCCCAACAAGACAGCATCCCATCTGGGCAAAAAGAAAAAAAGCCTATGCTACCTTATCTCTGCAGAGGCTCTCGATGAGCGCATCAGCCTCCTCCATCCTGCCATACATAACCATGGCGATGCCCACGGCCAGCCCACGTAGGATCTTCTCGTGCTGGGTCTCCTGGGCGTAGCCCACCATGTCCTCGATGGCCTGCGCCGACTTGGAGCCGAGCATCACCAGGCCCAGAGCCAGACCAGCAGCCTCTCCTGGACAGACAGTAACGTGGAAACAGTGAGGTGCGTGCACACGGCAGATAAAAGACACACACAAAAGAGGAAAACACACATGAGATACAGACACACACACAAAGGAAAACCAGACCAGACACACAGACACCGAGAGAGAGAGAGAGAGAGAGAGAGAGAGAGAGAGAGAGAGAGAGAGAGAGAGAGAGAGAGAGAGAGAGAGAGAGAGAGAGAGAGAGAGAGAGAGAGAGAAAAGAGTGAAGGTGTGCAGCATCACGGGTAAGTGTTATGACAACCGTCTCCTCTCAGAGACACAGCGGAGCAGACAAAAGAAGGACGAGCAGAGTCACTAATTATTGGTCAGCTTTCCCTTCAGGCACCATCCCAAGACACAGTGCTCTGCGCGGGAGCAGACACTGGTGCTGACACATGATAAACGCTGGCATTTATTGGGCACCGAGAGATAGTATGGGGACATAAACCCAGGCCATCACTGAGGAATGGGTAAGCTTTCACTGACTGGCATATGCAAGTGATTAACTATGTTAGCAAATGAGCTACTGAGTCTCTCCTGAGGAAGAGACTTCTCTAAACATCAGCTAGTTGGTGTTTATATACAGATCCGCTAATAGACATTTTATCACATCCGAGTTGAGATGATAATGAGGGGAAAAATGGCTCAGAATTAATGGGACACGGCAGTTGCTCTGCCCTGGACCTTTCATGGTTCTACAGCCGCCTGCTCTTCCGAGTTAAGGCAGTTGGCCTGATGCTTAGTACGAACGACAGCGCTGATATGATCCACCTACCTGTAACTGCGTCATCTTGATAGAGGTTGGACTTCAACAGGTCATAAACATCCTGTCGGGCAGTGCCCAGGGCAGCTAAGCCAAGGCCCAGGGCCCCACCATGACGCACAATCTGTGAGCCAAAAAACCCAGATTAAACCTGTGAGTTTCAAAGTCATTTACTCCCATTTATTTTATATCTATGATATCTTGGTGGCACTTACGTCGTTACTGGCATTCTTAAGCTGACTTAGGAGATAATCGATGATGTCGCCTCCGTGATTGGCATGTATGAGACCGAGGGCGTACAAACCACCTCCTTCCTGATAGGCTGAGCCAGGTGAGGTGTCCTTGGGCAGATAGGTGGCCATCAATTGCAGCGCTTCTTTTTCGTGGCCCTGCACATCAATGAAGGACATGCAGTTAAATTTTTGATAAACTCACAGCACAGCAAGAAAATTTCACTAAAAGCATTCGAGTTTACCTTGTGGATGACACCAAGGCTGGCAGTGGCTGTAAATTTGGCCCAGTTGGTTGCTCTTGCAAGCCACTCCAAATTTTCTCTGTCCAAAAAAATAAAGAAAGAAATACATATTCTGTTGCTTACAAAATACAAAGTATAACTTAACTGTTAAAATTCTTAGACCATATATGAAGGCCCTTACCGTAGAAACTGGTCACTTGTAGTTCCGGTGTGCATGAAGGAGTTCGCTATGACCGTTGCCGTGTGGCACACTGAATTTCGAACGGCATCCTAACAAAAGGACAATACAGTCAAGCCATATTTGTTAAAAAAATAAATGCATGCAAATCACCAAGCAAATGTACACATAATTGATCTGTTTTGGGATTATAAGGAAGGCCTCTTCCAGTGCATTCCAAGAGGGTATTCCAAGGCAACCTAGGCAAGAATTTTGACGTTTCCCCACTTGTTGTACCTTTATCATTGGTTAAAGCCCCAATTTGTAGCCTTCGAGTAAAGATTAAGTGCAACGCATTTCAAATTACGTATTACAGCTACAGTAGCCTGCATGCGGATGTCGGTCTATAGCGAAAACGCGAACGATATGACCGTTTTCAGCTTCCATATTCCAAGTTGGCGGCAATACATGGAGAGTCTACCCCAGTTAATGTGCATGCAATGGGAAATTTCAAGCCAAAAAGGACACACAGAATTAATAGTGGTGGTTAATATTTATGAGAAAGCACAAGCTTGTCAACAGGTAAAGCAGAATTTGATATTGAACAACAAAAACGTTACACATTGTACCTTTAAATGATTGCTAAATAACACAGAGATTAAAATGTTTGTCTTCATGAGCTTGTTGCTGTTTCCCAGGCGAGGTTACAAAACTTTCAGTTTTCCCAGGAGTGCCACGCTTCCCCATTGTTTTGGTTAGCAGGCAGGCTAGGTTACGTGACTTAGCTGGAGCTTACTATTTAAATTACAACACTCAGCCCATTCCACTATCTATATATTTTAATTGGAGCTTCCTCCATTGACTACACAATTCCATGGGATTATCAACAGATATGTTCAGTAACAGCTTTGCTTGGATTCTTAGCCTAGTACCATAGATGGCATCACTGGAACTTGCACATGGGTAAATTAAGCTGGAGGTAGTGGTGGACGTGGTAATAGAGAAGAGTCATAACTCCCTCTCATCTTTTAATTGAACGAAATAAGCAGGCTATTCCACACGGAGGATCACCACTTTCTTTATCTTAACTTATTCAAATTACACACATTTGAAATACAACCAAGGACAATTCACTACACAAGTAGGGAAAAGGCCAGATCTGACAGCTCTATGACAAGATCTTCAAAAAAAAACAAAAAACTTACCTTTGTGTTTTTCAGAATCATCAAGTCTGTATTGTTATTTCGGATGAGGAACTGAAGATGCAATTCAATTGCCATCTCTCCACTCAGTATCTTGATCATTTTTGAGTTTTGGTCTTTGGGTTCATCTTTCTGCTCAAAAACAGAAAGGTAATCAGTAATACCAAAATGGCAATACTCAATTCTACTAAGTAACTAAAGAGCAGTGGTAAGGGGTGATCTAAAACTAGCAAACTAACAACCTAAGAGGCATACAAACACCTAGAATCACCCACAGCAGCAGGGGTGGGGAAAGCTAGCTAGCACTCTGACAGCTGTCCTTGGCGATACATTTAGTGGCATCTTCCTATGAAAGCTTTCCTTACATTTTCACAAGGTTTCCGACCTGGACCACGGAACAGAGTGCGTAGCCTGGCCGGCTAGTGGGAATGACAGGTGTTTGTGACCAAATTGTATGAGAAGGATACAAAAACTACTTGTCTTGGTGGTGTTCAAATGCATAATCGGCATAGTTAACTTCATTCTTTTCAAATGGAGTACAACAAGTGTGTAATTTGTGTAATCGGGCAGTAAGAAAGAGCTCTTACCAAGTCAGCCTTTCCTGCTGGTGAGCTCCCAACTTTGTCTTCTGTCTCCATGGCATCACTAGAAGATCAGCAATACAAATGGTTAGGACATTCTTCGAGGAAACTAATCAACTATAAATGCAATAAAAACGCTCTGCTAATCTGAATTGCTACATGCTTTCCCACACACTAATTAAAAAGTAAAACTGAACTGTTGAATGCTTGCTTTATTCATTCTTTGTCATAGTTTTGGATTCTATGTCCAGAAAGAATACGCACCCAGTCAAATTAATGCAAGGTGTTGAGCGTGCTTCCGTGTTTAAGCTGATTTATAATTTGCTTGGCCAAAAAATATTCAGGAGGGTGATAATAATCCAGGTTATAGTAGATGAATTCATTCTCACAACATTTGAATGAGGCCCTCTCCTCACAAAGCTTACATAATCATCATCCCTAATATTACAGAGCACAACCCCTCTGTGTAATGCTCAGAAGCATTCCTAACAGACTCACCTGTCTTTTTCTGGTGTGGGCACGGTGCCTGTGTTAGTGGAGCCAGGCACGGCAGGGATTGGTGTGCCGACTGTGCGCAGGTTCTGGATGACTGATGAGAGGAACTGTTGGCTGGCGCTCTCATACAGATCAAAGCAGATCTGGTAGGCCATCAGCAGGTTGTCCTCCTTCACCAGTTTCTCTAGAATGTCACTCACTGCTTGTGGGTCATCCAGGAAAATCAAGCACTGCACAAGTGTAGATGACAACATAGATTAGTGAATCAGGCCTGTCATGCATACAAAAAGATGTAGGAAAGGAGAAATGTTGTCCAGTGTTGAGGCATAAAAGTTCTATTCTATCGAAAAAAGGTGGACCGCTATAAATCACCAGTAAGTCCACAAACACAGCTACTGTGTATGACTACTGATCTGCCACTGAGACGGCAACCTCCCAACCCCAAAATATTATTTGGTATTTTGGATTACCTGACAGACATTGATGAAGTCAGGCTTCTCCAGGTTCATGTAGAGTTTTACGAGAACTCTGAGGACCTCATTGCGGAATTTCTTATTCTGCATCAGTGACATGCAGATCTTCAGGCTGTAGGCCAAGAGTCCACCTACATCATTCTATGCAAGGGGAAGACAGATCACATAAGAAAACCAAAAGCACATCCATGTCTGACCGACATTCCTAACAATTAGTCGATGATAATCATACACATTGATGGTTTCATTTTACCATTACTTCTTCTGTTAACTTCTGCTAGAGATTATCTGCATTCTTCAGTGTCTTCATGTACAGTACTGTTCTTTGAAAGTACACCATCATGGGCTATGTTATTCTACCTCATCCAGTCAATTAAACAGAATTTTGATTTCAGGTTTTATTGCCCAGCCCTGATCATGACAAATCAATATTGGTTAACTGCCCCGCCCAGCCCAGCATTAATCAACTACAAACCGATTCTAGGATGGTTTTCTCGAAGATGTCCAAGCGTCGTGTCTCCAGAGCAATGCCAATGGCCTGCTTATATTTATGGTCATCCAGGCACCTCTGGAACATTTTATTGACAATGCCCTCAAGACGAGGATCAATGGTCTTCTTTTCCTCATCCTCTGGCAGCTCAGCATTTTCCACACGCAATTTGGTGTAGTGGTCAATACATTTAGCTGAAGATGACATTTTAAAATCATGTCAAGTATAATTTGTGGCAGGTCTTCCACTGGCACAAAGTGGCTGAATTTTCATTTTTCACTTTCACTCACCAATGATGGTCTCCACATATTCTGAGTCATCAGTCACGTTGAATAGATCACCAGCACCAAGGGCATAATTCAGGGACTCTTCAAATGCCCCAAGATGATAAAAAACTTTTGAGGCAACAAGAGCTGCAAACGCCCTACTGCGGAATGTCTCATCTTCATACAAAACCTCACTACAAAAGAGAAACATCCATTACTACCATTTCCCCACAGATAAAAAGTTTTATAGTTAAACGACCAAAAGAAACAAATTAATGAACAAAAATGAAGGAGAAGCCAATGACACTTACATTTTATCAACAGATTCAGAGATCTCAGCCCAGAAGTCGTTGACAATTGCATTCAGTTTTTGAAGAGCAAATTCCTGTGAACATAAAACCATTCTATAACACAATACTTTCAAAGGCTGCATTGGCAACTCCCCAGAAGTAATTAGTCTAGGTAGTTTATCTGATGCCGCATGTGTTTACCTTCAGCTTCGGTTCGTCCTCATCCAGGAGGGATATGATTCCGGCTACAGAGACACAAACATGACTCAGATGACGGGTAGCTACACAGAGAGCAGCTTTCATACACTTTCCTCTATGGTAAAACTATATAGGCTTGCAATACAACTGACAAAAGGAAGTTATTAATAGAAGGAAAATCTGCTTTAAAACTTTATAATCAATTTGTGAATGCCAAGCTAGATAACACTGCCATCTACATAACAATACAAATAGAGGATCTAGACTATATAAACGATAAAAAGTTAGTAGAGTAGATTTGTCAACACAAACGCTACAATGCAAATCATTACAAGATGGATAAGTGTGATCCCTTGGCACATCGACTTTGGAACGTCAACAGCCCTTGCAGTTCAACATGTCATGCTAGCGTTAACGATAGCTCCCGTTGCTTAACCACAGAGCAAAATCCCTTAAAATACTGAAACATGAACGACATAGAAGTAAAACGTAACGTTTGTCAATCGTTCAGATGGCTCTGAATAAATCGCATGTGGACAAGAACATTCAGATACCGTTATATTACCCACTGATAAAGTGTCAGTCATCGTTAGCTAGCTAACGTTAGCATGATAAGTTGCCGTCGGTCTCTATGGCAAAAGATGGCTTTTGCTAATCTAGCTAGCTGTGGCTCACACGCTATGAAAGACCGCTTTGCATGACTTACTATCTCAACACTTACGGTAAAAGGAATACATGTAAATTCACATTTAAAAAGTGCATGTTGATATACAGGAAACATGTCTATCTTTTAAGGTTTACAGTCAAAGTTAGTTAGTAACGTTATACTAAACTAAGCTAGGATAGCGGCTTGAAGGCTGGCTAGTGACTCAGCTATATCAACTGCATTTCTAACCTAAACAGATTAACGCTTACCGGCAGAGGTGATCATGTTGTTCTCCTTTGTTCACCTGCCAAATTCCAACTCACTAAACTGAATCTATCTGTCAACGATCAACAATCCTCAGTTATATTTTCAATAACAAACCCCGGGTAATGAAAGGGGTAAACGTCCACTGTAACTTGTCTCACAATGAGCCTTTCTTTTGTCAGGACCCTTTCAACCTCTGCTGTCTGTCCAAACCGTGCCTGATTATAAAAACGGTGGTCTAGAGCCTGTTGTATACTGCCCTCTTGTGGAAGTCATTTCTGGGTTAGGCAAATTGTGAGTTGTTCTATGGAGATTCCCCATCTGATTTCAGTATTAATATGTAAGGTCAGAAGTCTCTCTGATAGGCTTTGAATTATTTGTAAAACTTGATGCTTTGAATATCTGACCTGATAAATGTCATGATGTCCTGTCATGATACCATGATGTTGGCCAGTGCTGCCTTGGCCAGAGGTGACTTGAGTGTAGGCCTACACCTACACTAGGCCTATACCTACACTAGTGTAGGTGTGTATCATGTCTTTGATTATGCTACAGAATGCCTGAAATACTCCTATCTATCTATCTATCTATCTATCTATCTATCATGTCAACACTATAATTTGACTCAAATAACAAGACAAAGCCAATTAAATAGCCTGATTTTATCTTCCGCTTTCATATCGGAATGAAATGAAAACCAGTAGGCAGCGTTCGCCTGGCTACCAATTAAAGCCTATACTCTCCTGATTCAACCTGTGATCTAGGCCAGATTACTTATGAAATGTATTGGCTATGTTACTCTTTGGACATCATAGATAATAAAACAAAAGGCACCAATCTCATATGAATAAAGTAGTCTCTTTTATTTTTGACAGTAAAAAAAAGTGATGGTATACAAAATTATGACACAAATATTAAAACTAAAGTAATTAACATAATCCACAACAAGGGCCTTTAAAAACAAAAGTTCACATCAATCAAATTCACATGAATCAACTGATAATCAATTCACATCAATGAATAGAGGGTGTATTAACAGGTTTTTTTTAATGCACTACACAATCCATGCTGTACCACAAAGTGCCAAAAGTGCCACTAAAACAATTTAATCCAGCGCAACAACATTTCTGGTGGTAAGTCCCTGATTAACTAATTCCATTGGCAAAATCTCCTTGTTGTCCTCTTTCAGCAGGCTTTGACTTTAGTGGGATACCTTCAAAAGTGTCCATGGAACCTACAAGAATAGAAAGAATCACCCATGTCACTCCGACACAGTCCTCATTTCTATGTTCATTGAATTTATTTCTTTTAAATCCATTTGCTAGACTACATACGGGACATGCTGCTAGGTTGACCTCTGGAACGCCATTGCCTCCACCAAGATAAACATTTGAATGACCAAAGACAGTTGCTTGTCCTCACATTATCTAAAACACAAGTGGGAGAAAAAAAAGACAATTTCACCAGGCTTTTTGAGCTACTATAGCTGAATTCATTCTTGTGTAGGCCTATTGCATGTGCTAGGGGCTATGGCATTCAAAACATCTCATGATAAGCATTTGACCCCTCTAGGCAAGTTTGATGGTAGTCATTGCAGGTCAAGATTTGCTGTTACAACAACATAACATTTTTCCCTGAATACACTTCATTTATTAATTCTAAAATATTACTCAACCTGAAGAAAGAGATGACTCTACAGCTTTGTTGACATGTCTCTTGATGTTCATCATCTTTTCCACAGTATTTGGTATGAATAGACCGGTCCATATTGAGTCACTGCAATGTTTTCGAAAGACAGTGTGCAGTAAACGTTCCAAAACTTGAACAGAATGAAGTGACCCCCTATTCTCATCTGTGGAGTGCACCAAACCAATCACAGCAGGAAAGGTTGGAGAGCGTGTGGTCCGGGCTTTCACATCCTTCATGATTTCCTTAATGCAGACATGGTTACAATTGTTGCTGATGTATTCGTGTCTGAAAATAAATATTATCATGGCAGAGTCAATTACTCTTGCTGTTCCTGAGGCATTTCTGCTCGACCTTATCACCCTTTTAATGTCAGCATTACGAGCAGATCCACGTTCATCTGTAACGTTAACGTTACTTGAAACATTCATGCTCTTGTCTTCGGTGGTAACGTTCGTGAGTTCAAGGTCTGTCACGTCTGCCACGTAGTTTTTGGTATCGTTTTGGTTTTCTCCGACGGGACGTGTGTTATCATACAAACACACGCTAGAGTTATGGCGATGTTTAGAGTTGGTGTTGAACATTTCATCAGTCAATGACAGTAATGAATTGTGCTTATAGCCATCATTCTTGCAGGCCTCTCCAACCAGGTAAATCTTCTCCTTTCCCCCTATACGGTGGACCGTTTGGTCAAATTCATCCTCAAGATTTTGTTGCTCGTCAGGTTGAAAAACTCCAGGTGGTGCGGCCATGTCCATTTGATTCGAACGCGATAGATTAGCCTTGTTTCGTCCCTATTTCATACCGCAGTTAAATAATGCACTTTTGGCCACATTGTTGTGTATTCAATGCTGGCAAGAGCTATCCTATGAGCGTGCCGAAGATTAGAGAGTTAAGCTCGCTAAGCTAAAGTCGGACACTGTCCGTGCAATGGACTGTGGGACTTAGAGGGTGGAAGTAAGGAACAGCCTCCAATTGGTCCCCTGAGCTAGCTAATAGGCATAATCGTCCCATAAAAATTAACCAAGTTCAAATAGTTAATTTTTAATGCGCAAGCGAACAGGCAGGCCGTTTTCCACACACTTTGCTTAGTACTGTTTCTTCGTAGATACAGGAAGAGCTGCCAGAGGTTATTTTCACCTTGAAACCTTGGCTACTTTTTAAAGCATAATTTCCTATGGGTGCATGTGAAATTTAATTCAATACATTAAGGAGGAAATTGTGCGAAACTAGTGCTAAACATAGGAAAACTTTTTTCACCATACATACATCCCATATTTAAGGATGTGCCAACATGCAGCCAAGGTATGACAGTGAAGCATGCCCCAAACATTCCCCAAAGAAATGATATTAGACCCATCATAGAACTACATTTTATGAAAGATTATGTCCTGAGGATTTAACCTATAATAATTTTTGCATGTTCCACCCCTCCTCATTATTTCAAAACCCATGCCAATTTTGGGGATAAATTAGGTTACACATTTGTTGCATGATGTCTCATATAAAATGGCTGTCCATATAAAGTGGTTGCTGTATATCTAGTTTTCCTATACTGGCCTAAATGTCCCCAGAAACAGCCCAACTTGCAGACACCAAATTTCTTAATTATGGCCTTTATAACAGTGATGCATGCCCGAGGTGGGGCATGCATCACTGTTATACCGTGGCATATTACATCCTGAGGGTGCTATCAGATAATATATAGGATGTACTGTAGGCGTGAAATCAATTTCCCCTTATGCTTCAAACCAAACCATAGAAGTTGTGCACATTTTCTTTCGGTTACAATTTATTTGAAGGTACCATCATAAGACTGACTTGACACTGTTATTAACTAATGTATGACATGACATTGTCATGAATCTGTCATAAACTTTATACACCTGTCATTAAGTGTCACCTGGTATTTGTCATGGTTCGGGTTAGGGTTAGGGTATGTCAGAAGTCATGACAGGTTTATAAAGGTTATGACAGATTCTTGACAACGTCATGTCATAGTTTATGACAGTGTCATGTCAGTGTTATGACGGTACCTTGAAATATAGTGTTACCTTTCTTTCAAACTCCACTGAATCCCATTCATTTCAATTTCAACAAATTACAAATTTCCAAAAATTAGGCCTTTTGAGTGCATTTGATTCTACTGTAAACCACTGAGAAACCTTGTGTCAATGTAATGACTTATACAAAAAATGCCTTGTGTAAAGTAAAGATACTTTAAAAACAATGTAAGTACAGTAGGCCTATTTGAGGACAATAAGTATTGCCTCTGACTACCATAATGTTCTTGACCAGGAATTTCATGAACTAGGCATACAGATTTCCTACCTGAGTAAACAAAAGTTGAACTATTGGACATACCCTGGGTGTGCCTTCAGCCATTCACTGTTTGGTTGTCATATTGCTTTAATTGGTCCTACAAATCTTTTGGCTGTTAGACCTAGGCCTAACTCTTCCTCCAAACATATAGGTGAATCAAGCAAATAGCTTATACTATACTATAATGGAAAGTTGAACACCATACTCATACTGTATCTATAGATTATTTTTTCTTATTTGATTCTCATATCCTATTGCTTCATCTGATGTTGGGAAGAACCTGTGCTGTATCATTACCACTGTAGTCATTTTTTTTTAATGAACAATGTTGTAAATTATCACTCCTACATATGGATTTGTTTGCAAGCGAAAGAATAAGAGCCACGCACCATTGATCATTTTCTTACAATTATTTTCTGATCAAGTAATTAATGTGGTTTCATTAAGTTTAGGTTTTATTATTGTTTATTTATAGGCCCACCGTATCTCTATTTATCAGAGAAAATGCACAATACATAGCTGAGACTGTTTAGCCTAAGGCTACAGTTGTCCGAGAGCAGGAGTCGATAAAATAAAATAAAAAATGGTCATATAACGAGGACAGATGAACAATACTGACAAAATGGACAGACATAGGATGAACCATACAAAACGTACCACACAAATTATATAGAGAGACACATTAAACTATTTTGTTTGGCATCGTCTTGTCTTGTGTTGTAACTGTCAGAATAAGCACTAGAGCAGTGTTTCTCAAACTTTTTCAGACCAAGGACCACTTTGCCCAAAAATATTTTTCAGGGACCACCTACCCTCACCTTCGACCAAATCAACATGCAATTCTAAATTGTCATTAATGGGCCTTATGGGTTTCAAGTTTTTAACAAAAATTACAGGCCTGCTAGTATTCATTGAACAACTCTTTGGCTTTCAAATCATTTTAGTGAGAAACAGACTAAATTCACGTTTTTTTTTTTTTTTAATCCCCTTGCGGAACACTTGAGCTTGCTCGCGGACCAGCAGTGGTCCCCAGACCACACTTTTAGAACCACTGCACTAGAGGGTGCAGAGAGAGCCTTCATTCACCAGTGACTAAAGCTGAGAAATTGAACCTGTAAACAGCATAAATCTTTGCCTGGTGTGTTTGTGACTCAGAGTCGGGGCTACTGCCGATTGTTACCGATGTTTTGTTTTTTTCCTCTCTCTTCCTTACACTGGCTTTCACCGTCATGTTACACTGCATCAATGGTGGTGACAGAAGATGCCTGTACCCAGTGGGCAAAACTGGGTCTAAACTGGATCTCAGTTTAGGGATTTATAAACATCAAAATAAAAAATAAACAGGGACAAAATTGAAAACATTTACAGTACACAGGGAATGTCAAAACACCTGTAAGGAAATGCATAACACTGGCACATTACAGCAATAATAATTATTAAAGGAAAAATCAGTTTTTTAATTACTTTTAGGGTGGTATTCTCCCAGGTGCTTAAGTCCAAAAAGCGCTTACCTCAATGTATTTCAGCCTGCACTAAGCCCTTGAGTGGGAGAAAATAGAAGTAGGAAGAAATAGAACAATCAACATCACATTTTTGAGAATTGGTCCTGTCATAGGCTATTTGGCTCATTTGGAATCCCCCGTTTGCTTCAGAATTACTTGTTATGTGCATGCCCGATAATGTCCTTAAACAACCATAAGCCTTTATTTACTGGGTTACCGGGGCCCCAAGATGGCGGAGGGCTCTTGAGGAGTCTGGAATTGTATTCCAGGCGGTGACGGGGCCCATGGCCACTACCTGTGCACAGGGCCCAGAATTTTGTGCTAGACCCCTGGCCACTCAGGTCTCGAACCTGCCACTCCCGTAAGCTACAACAAACCCACCGCATGGGAACCAAACTCTCTAACCACTGAGCTAAAAGCCCAGGCTCCTAATTAAGCAGCTGACACGTACTGCCGCCAGCTTGCTGAGCTAGTTGGCATCCGTTATTGGTGTTGATTGTTCTATTCCATCGTAGAAACTCAGAAATATGGATTTTTCCTTTAACTTTCAGGTAAAAGCTGCGTGCTTTTCTTGTCTTAAATCACAGTTTTAGAGAGATATGATGTTTAAAAGGTGCTGTGCAGTTTGTCAAGAACTTCCTTGAACTTCTTCCACATGAGTTACTTTAATCTTCACTGTGATGTTCTGTGTCTGAAGGTACTTTTCAAACTGAAAAAGAGAGAAATTAACAAATTAACCCTTTGTCAGTCAACAATATACAGATAATTCCCAAAATGGATATCATAGCATGCTAGAGCACTTACTAAAATGTTATCAAAAAGGTTTGTCAGTAATAATTAATTGACATGTATTTCATAAAACTCAACATGTAAATTGTTCAATATTTAGAGAAAAAAAGTAATTGAAAGAAATAGAATATTAGTCACCTTTTCCATTACTGCCATAGCTGTGCTATTGTCAAGTTCAACGTAAGAAGTCAGCATGAGATCTCCATACACTAACGTAGTTAAATCTGTTGAAACAGAAAGAACACTCATTTTTCTGTATCTTAACTAACTGTATTAAATTATGCTGTGTAATGTTTCCATGTACATACTCAGAGGAAGTGAACTTGGTTCAATGGTTGGTGTATATGTCTCTGTGGTTGGCCGATGGGTAGTAGTAGTGGTGGTTGGTACAGCAGTAGTGGTGGTTGGTACAGCAGTAGTGGTGGTCGGTATAGTGGTGGTCTGTGTAGTGGTTGGTACAGCAGTAGTGGTGGTTGGAACAGCAGTAGTGGTGGTTGGTTCAGCAGTAGTGGTGGTTGGTTCAGCAGTAGTGGTGGTTGGTTCAGCAGTAGTGGTGGTTGGTTCAGCAGTAGTGGTGGTTGGTTCAGCAGTAGTGGTGGTTGGTTCAGCAGTAGTGGTGGTTGGTTCAGCAGTAGTGGTGGTTGGTTCAGCAGTAGTGGTGGTTGGTATCAGCAGTAGTTGTGTAGTGGTTGGTTCAGCAGTAGTGGTGGTTGGTTCAGCAGTAGTGGTGGTTGGTATAGTGGTTGGCAGCAGTAGTGGTGGTTGGTTCAGCAGTAGTGGTGGTTGGTTCAGCAGTAGTGGTGGTTGGTTCAGCAGTAGTGGTGGTTGGTTCAGCAGTAGTGGTGGTTGGATCAGCAGTAGTGGTGGTTGGTTCAGCAGTAGTGGTGGTTGGTTCAGCAGTAGTAGTGGTTGGTTCAGCAGTAGTGGTGGTTGGTTCAGCAGTAGTGGTGGTTGGTACAGCAGTAGTAGTGGTTGGTTCAGCAGTAGTGGTGGTTGGTTCAGCAGTAGTGGTGGTTGGTTCAGCAGTAGTAGTGGTTGGTTCAGCAGTAGTGGTGGTTGGTTCAGCAGTAGTGGTGGTTGGTTCAGCAGTAGTGGTGGTTCAGCAGTAGTAGTGGTTGGTTCAGCAGTAGTGGTGGTTGGTTCAGCAGTAGTGGTGGTTGGTTCAGCAGTAGTGGTGGTTGGTTCAGCAGTAGTGGTGGTTGGTTCAGCAGTAGTAGTGGTTGGTTCAGCAGTAGTGGTGGTTGGTTCAGCAGTAGTGGTGGTTGGTTCAGCAGTAGTAGTGGTTGGTTCAGCAGTAGTGGTGGTTGGTTCAGCAGTAGTAGTGGTTGGTTCAGCAGTAGTGGTGGTTGGTTCAGCAGTAGTGGTGGTTGGTACAGCAGTAGTGGTGGTTGGTTCAGCAGTAGTGGTGGTTGGTTCAGCAGTAGTGGTGGTTGGTTCAGCAGTAGTGGTGGTTGGAACAGCAGTAGTGGTGGTTGGTTCAGCAGTAGTGGTGGTTGGTTCAGCAGTAGTAGTGGTTGGTTCAGCAGTAGTGGTGGTTGGTTCAGCAGTAGTGGTGGTTGGAACAGCAGTAGTGGTGGTTGGTTCAGCAGTAGTGGTGGTTGGTTCAGCAGTAGTAGTGGTTGGTTCAGCAGTAGTGGTGGTTGGTTCAGCAGTAGTGGTGGTTGGTTCAGCAGTAGTAGTGGTTGGTTCAGCAGTAGTGGTGGTTGGTTCAGCAGTAGTGGTGGTTGGTTCAGCAGTAGTGGTGGTTGGTTCAGCAGTAGTGGTGGTTGGTTCAGCAGTAGTGGTGGTTGGTACAGCAGTAGTAGTGGTTGGTTCAGCAGTAGTGGTGGTTGGTTCAGCAGTAGTGGTGGTTGGTTCAGCAGTAGTGGTGGTTGGAACAGCAGTAGTGGTGGTTGGTTCAGCAGTAGTGGTGGTTGGTTCAGCAGTAGTGGTGGTTGGTTCAGCAGTAGTGGTGGTTGGTACAGCAGTAGTGGTGGTTGGTACAGCAGTAGTGGTGGTTGGTACAGCAGTAGTGGTGGTTGGTACAGCAGTAGTGGTGGTCGGTATAGTGGTGGTCTGTGTAGTGGTTGGTACAGCAGTAGTGGTGGTCGGTATAGTGGTGGTCTGTGTAGTGGTTGGTACAGCAGTAGTGGTGGTTGGAACAGCAGTGGTGGTGGTCGGTATAGTAGTAGTGGTGGTCGGTATAGTGGTGGTCTGTGTAGTAGTTGGTACAGCAGTAGAGGTGATCGGTACAGCAGTAGTGGTGGTTGGTGTAGTGGTTGGTTCAGCAGTAGTGGTGGTTGGTACAGCAGTAGTGGTGGTCGGTGTAATGGTGGTCGGTGTAGTGGTGGTTGGTGCAGTGGTGGTTGGTGCCGTGGTTGGTACAGAAGTAGTGGTGGTCGGTGTAGTGGTGGTTGGTATAGTGGTGGTTGGCGCAGTGGTTGGTACAGAAGTAGTGGTGGTCAGTATAGCAGTAGTGGTGGTCGGTGTAGTGGTGGTTGGTATAGTGGTGGTTGGTACAGAAGTAGTGGTGGTCAGTATAGCAGTAGTGGTGGTCGGTGTAGTGGTGGTTGGTGCCGTGGTTGGTAAAGTGGTTAATACAGCAGCAGTGGTGGTTGGCACAGTGGTTGGTACAACAGTAGTGGTCAATGCTGTGGTTGGTACAGCAGCAGTGGTGGTTGCCTGTGTAGTTCCAGTAGTGGTTGGTACATCAGTAGTGGTGGTCGGGGTAATGGTTGGTACAACAACAGTGGTGGTCAATGTTGTGGTTGGTACAGCAGCAGTAGTGGGCAGTATGCCTATAGCAGAAGTAGTTCCAGAGGTGGTGGTCTGTATAGCTCCAGTAGTGGTTGGTGGTCCAGTAGTGGTAGACTGGGCTGTGAAGGGAGCCCATTAGTTAAATACAAGAAAGAAACTGCACTCTTTAATTCACAGTAATGTATTCAAAGAGGTTTGATATTGTGAAAAATGGTAATAATGGTAAACTATTTGGCAACTTTACAAAGATACTTGTGCTGTCAAATTAATGTTTTATTTAGTGTAAATAATGAATAAATTAAGCTCTAAATCTAACCAACATTTTAGCAAAGGAATAATTACCATGATTATAACAAATCTACATTCTATTTGCAGTGATTCATTTTAGGAAGAAACCTTGGGCAGATCCATGCCTCATGGGCTAAAACCAACTGCCAAGGACCCGGTGAAGGACACAGTCTAGTGATTAGTCCAGGCAAAATAGCAGACTAATTGTAAAAGAATTGGATAATTTCTGAGATGTCTAGAACAATATACTAAAAATCCTAATAAATCCTAGTTGAGGAAATGTAAAAATAGTGCAGGAAAGTAAATTTCCCCTTGAAATGAATGGGATTTGGGTGGATTTTGGAGGAAAATGTACACTATTAGTACATTTTCGCCTGAAGCATGAAGCATCACCATATATCCCATACATTCTCTGAAAGCAAACACCTTCAGGATATTATATAGCATGGTAGGGTTCGACATTGAGGTTCCCCTAAATTCCCCACCCTCCTCATTACAATATATCCCAAAAATGAAGAAATTTGGCATTTGCAAAATGGGCAATTTTTGGTGACCTTTAGGCCAGTGGCATGTCAGGGAAACATATTAGACCCCATAAACCGTATATTTTCTGAAGTTTTCACATCCCACCCCCTCCTTATTTTAAAGCTTATGCCTACTTTTGGTAACCTCACTCACGTCAGAAGATGCAGCTTCCTCTTAGGTGCATGTGTAGCCGGTGTCGGTCCGCACCGCACACGGGTCTCGAACCCGCCACCCCGCAAGCTACAAACTCCCGGCGTGGGAGTGGAACGCTCTAACCAACTGAGCTAAAAACCCGAGCGTCTAACTCAGCGTGTTAGAAGCGCCCATGGAATTGGGTGATGAGGATTTACACACTACCACCGAGCTAGCTGCGCTAGCTGGCCTCTGTTACACAAGCATCTGATGTCGCACAATAAGACAATTGTTTCAGAAGACATATACTTGGATAAACCACTTATCCGTCATCCTACTTCAACCACTTAAATCGAAACCTACCAGTTGCATCCCATGAGCCCACACGATTTCTAGTTTTCGCATAATATAGATATCTCTTTCAAGTGTAACTGTTAGATGTGTTTTGGAAGTTTGCTAGAGACAAGTTATGTCAAAAATCCCGCCCTGTGCTTCGTACGCATCTCCTGGTTGGTCTGGTTGGTTAATATCGGACCTGAAATATCTTTTAATGGACTTGACATCAGATGGAGGCGCTTGATGTGAGTGAGGTTATACTTTTGGGGAAATTTAACATATATGTGCATTTCTTGTACAAAAGTGCCTATTTTGATAGGACTAAAGCAAGAAAAGCCCTATTCAGACCTAATCTGGCCTATATTGGTACACATATCAGATTGATGAGAATTTAACAAAATTTCCTCAACTAGGATTTCTTAGGACTTTTAGTATGTTGTTCTGGACACCTCAAATAGATGATATGAGCTGAAAAAAAAATCTCTTACAATTACTCCTGTCCTATTTTGCCTGGACTAGATTGATCACAAATTGTTTTGAGTAGCATAGTAGACTACATTTTTTAAAAGGTTTGTGTGTAACCCTAAAATGTAATTTAAAAAAAAAAACATGCATAGTGTGCTCAACTTCAAGTTACTTCAATTGTCAAGTGTCAGCTACCCAATTAGTTTGCCTAGTTTACTTAGCACAAACCATTTGCCGGAAAGCATTTTCTGAACAAGGATGTACATTTCTTAGCACAATTTTTCAGTAAGAAGCTTTTGTGTTGTTTCATTCACTATTGTGTCAGATGTACTCATTCACAATTGTTTCAGTGTGCTTGGCTTCTATTACCCACTGAGTCATGGATGATAACCACAAGTTGTGGAGTTCCAATAAGGAGCATTTATTGCTAAAGGAGTCTCCATATACCCACAGGACTGATAGAAACTATGTATCATTTACTATTACTGAAAATAGCCAAAGTCAAAATTCAAATTATTTAAAATCACGTCAGTCATGTGAAATGATGGTGATACAACCAAGAGGAGAAATATGTATTTTTGGTTGTACACAAATAAAATGATAAAATAAGAATAAAATAAAAGTGGAATATTGAACACTTAACATACAGTCATACTATATTTTGACTCTTCAGATATTCTTCAGAAGTCAAAAAGAGTAATCTTCAGATGCTGTCCCAATACAACAACTTTCAGCTTTTAACACTTACAGAGTGAGCCAGGTAATGCGAACAAGTAGACCAGAAGCATAAAAGGAAACATTTTGCTCATGACGAACTCAATATCAGTCCACTTTCTTCTACTCCAAACAGGTTGTAACTAACTTCACTGATTTGTTTGCTGTGCCTTTTGTGAGAAGGTGTTACTATGTCAGTAAACTCCCGTGCTGTTCAACAGAATGTAACAAAGCTGGTTCTGTGAGTTTATGAAATTCCCAGTTACAATGGGATTGGTAGTTATTGTCTTTGTCTCCTAAATTCAAGGTGGTAATTGACAGTGCTGTCGTCAACAAATTATCATCTCAAAAACGAATTGCAAGTTGACTAATAATAACAGACTGGGGTTGAAAATGCAAGCAAGTGTGCTAAAATCATGGGTAATCGTTTTCTTATGTATTACCTCCGCCAAGGAGGTTATGTTTTGCTCGGCGTGTGTGAGTCTGTGTGTGTGTGTCTGTCTGTGAGCAACATAACTCGAAAAGTACTGCACGGATTTGGATCAATCTTTCGGACAACGTGTGTATTGGGACAAGTAAGAACTGATTCAATTTTGGTGGTGATCGGTGATCCAGAACACCATCTGTGACCACATTGTCTTGGCGGAGGTCTGCGCTCTCTGAGCGCTTTTCTAGTATTAGCACATCTTTTCAGACATTGGGAGGAAGAAATCAACCTCACCAGGGCCGGTTCTAGGCATAGACAAACGAGGCGGTCGCCTAGGGCACCAAATATCAGGGGGGCATCACAATACATATCTCTACTTTTTTTCTTCAGTTTTTCTGTTATATTTTTAGAAAAGGGGGTGGGGTGGGGGCAAAACTCAGATCTGGCCTAGGGCACCAAAAAGGCTAGAACCGGCCCTGAACCTCACTACCATTATAGTTATCCTCTAAATCCTCTCAGACAGTAGGATTGTGACCTGTCTTGACTGTTGAATTTTGTCCTTCTATTTTATAGTCTGTCTTGGAAAATGCACTTTGCTGACAATCCATCCACTGACTTTGCCTCGTTTTACGCAATTGACCAAAAACTCATTTACATCATATCACATCCAAGACAATAAAGGCCCGATATATCTGTACTGCAGAATACATTTGACCTGAAATATCAATTGCAATGTGGTATCATGTTCAACTGGGGTTGAACATGATACCACATGTTTTTTTTACACTACCAGAATCTGGGCATTTATGGCATGTATATCCTTGTGCTAGGAGTATGTACTTCCTGATGCCACATGGTGATAAATAACACCGGACAACAAACAAGGAACACCGGGCCACCAGTGGACCAGTGCTATCTGGGGGACATCACAGTTTCACCTAAAAAAGGCCTATTCAAATGGGCCCTGGAGGGCACATGCGGCCCAGACACCACCTCCAAGTGGTCCAGACAATGTTCCAGTCAAAAAAAAAAAGAACAGTCTGCAAACGTCTGGGGACTGTGGAGAGAAGTTGTGGAGAAAATGTTGTCCCATTCTTGTCTAATACAGGCTTCTAGTTGCTCAACTGTCTTAGGTCTTTTTTGAATGTCTTCCTATGTATGATGCACCAAAAGTTTTCTGTGGATGAAAGATCTGGACTGCAGACTTGATGGTGCCTTTCCAGATGCATAAGCTGGCCATGCCACACACACTCACGCAACCCCCTACCATCAGAGATGCAGCCTTCTGAACTGATCGCTGACTATAAGCAACATCATCTTGGGTTGTCCTTGTCCGGATGGCATACGTCACAGTTTTCCAAAAACAACATTGAATTTTGATTTGCCTGACCACAGAACAGTTTTCCACTTTGCCTCAATTCATTTTAAATGAGCCTTGGCCCAGAGAAAATGCCTGGGCTTCTGGGTCATGTTTAGGAATGGCCTTTTTTTTGACATATAGAGTTTTAGTCGGCAACAGCGAATGGCACGGTGGTTTGTGTTCACTGACAGTGTTTTCTTAGCCTGACTAATAAGCCGACTGTTGACTCCGTCACAGTCTGGAACAATGCAATGGAAACATGTTTCCGTTTGGATATGACGTATCCTTTCACCTGGCTCTCACTTCCGCATTCAGCAGTAACAGATGCTAGCTAATTCCAATTTATTTTGACATCGTAGCGGCAATAAGTCCTCAAGATCATGAATGTTAATGTCATGTACCAATTTTGTAAAGGTAATTCGAAAGTAGGGGGGAGAATAACGAACGTGTTCAGGCAAGTTAAGAGACGTCGCTCTAAACTGTGTGCTGATTGGCTAAACCGTGAACGAACCGAGGTAGGCGCTTTGGTCCAGACTCGTACGGAGGTAAAATTCATTTTAACGTAAGTACGCAGGATGGCGCTGCCAGGCTAGTGTTTTCTGAAAGTAGTCATAAGCCCACTTTGTGATTTCCATTACATTAGTATTCCTGTATGTCATGCAGTGCCGTCTAAGGACCCGGTGATCACGGGCATCCAGTATGGTTTTCCAGCCTTGACCCTTATGAATAGAGATTGTTCCAGATTCTCTGAATCTTTGGATGATGATATGCACTGTAGATGATGATACCTTCAAACTCTTTGCAATTCTTGTCTGAGAAAATCCTGTCTGATCTTGCACCACTACTTTTTGCTGCAGTATTTGGGGAACTGGTGATCCTCTGCCCATCTTGACTTCTGAGAGTCACTGCCACTCTGGGAGGCTCTTTTCGTACTAGAACATGTTGCCAATCGACCAAATAAGTTGCAAATGGGTCCTCCAGCTGTCCCTTATATGTACATTTTACTTTTCTGGCCCCTTATTGCTACCTGTCCCAACTATATTGGAATGTGTTGAACCAAAATGAGCCAATATTTGACACAACATTTCAAAATGTATCTCTTTCAACATTTACCATGTTATCTATATTCTGTTGTGAATAAAATATAGGTTTAAGAAATTTGTACATTATTGAATTCCATTTTTATTCACAATTTGTGCATGTCCCAACTATTTTGGAATTCGGTTTGTAATAACAGATGAGTTTTTAGTCATATGAGCTCAAATGTTTTTTTATTTCAATAAGTAAGTGTCTAAAGTAGTCTAAAATTTGGGGTAGTTCAGCACCAAGTTGAATGTAATCTTGACACAAACAATTACATCCAGTACAATTTACATGCATAGTAGACTACTCTCCTATACTTTTATAGGCTCGCCCCAAAAGTGTCCACATTTATAGAACTATTAGCTGATAATAATTCAGGGCGTCCAATTTATGGAACTGAATGTATTTAAATCCCAAAATAACCTTTTTGCTGCCTTTGAAAATAAATAGGCCTAAATAATTTGTTGGGCTGCGCTTACACGTTTCCATCAGAGCCCAAAATAGTGTAACTCATGACATCACTTCCGCTCGAATAGCAAAGATCCAAGATCAGAAAGAATCCTTATTTGAACGAGGATGCATTTAAACTTGCAAGCAAGTAAACAAATTCAAATGCAATACGACTTTTTACGACTGTACAATCATATTTATGTTCACTTTGTGCTACTTAGATGTCATATTGGCTACCAGCAATCACCGTTTTAAGGAGGCTAACGTTAGTGTGCTAACGTTGACGTTAACTAATGTGAAGTTATGAGGAACGTAACGTTACATCGAGCTGCATGTCAGTAATGTTAGGCTAAGCATTAATAGCAGTGTTGTAGGTTGTTCTTTTTAATATAATTTAGCACCAGTACTGATCGCAGAGTAACGTTAGATCAGTAATGTTAGTGGTATCTTGCCCTGGTAATCTAAGAATAGGAGCAGTTTGGTTTGTTACTACCTAATGCACTGTGCTTTGTTGCTTAGAATCTAGTTGTTTATCAGACGCTTTTACTTATGTCACTTGTCTTGTGCAGCAGATGTTTAGATCAGTCAGAGGAAAAGCTGATTGACCATGGACAGAGACTTGTTGAGGCAATCTCTAACCTACCACGGGGAAAGTTTACTGTCCCTTTTAACATGTGAACAAAATGAAAACCCCGACTTTATTGCTATTGCATCTGACCTATCTAAAGCAGTCTGTGAGAGGTATGTGGTAAATAGATTTATAACAGCAAACAAAAAATAATGATTGCAATATCCAATTGTGACCTTGGTCAACTTAATGAATTGCAACATTGTAAAATGTTAAATTTCCTCTCCCCATCATTTGCAGAAATGTTGCAGATGCAAGTACATCCACTACTGTGGAACAGTTCATTTCAAGAAAAGCAGATCTGTTATTTGCCCCTTTATGGAAATCTGCGGAGCCAGTAGAAGATGATTTACAAGAGGCGTCCTGCGGTAAGATGCCATACCTGTCCTGTAACCCATCATGTCTTCATCTGCAATGAGAGTTGATTGGTAATGGGTTTAATGAGACTATTTCCTCTACTTTATTTACAGAACCTTATGCCATCATGCCCCCTCTTGAACAGTTTATGGAGGTTTCCTTTGAGGAAAGGAGAGACCTATTTTTCAGGGATGTAGAGCGTGGGGATGTCATAATTGGACGAATCAACTC
Source organism: Sardinella longiceps (assembly GCA_027497455.2). Taxonomy (NCBI): domain Eukaryota; kingdom Metazoa; phylum Chordata; class Actinopteri; order Clupeiformes; family Clupeidae; genus Sardinella; species Sardinella longiceps. The sequence goes on along the minus strand of JAODXP020000022.1, from coordinate 4,357,558 downwards.
TATCAGAGACTTTGGGTTTTTTGTCACCATAATATGCACCTATGGTGACATTGAGAGGGACATTGAGGACCTAGAGCTAACAGTATGTTGTTTGACTAGTTTAGCATATGGTCTCAGTATGGGGTTTTCTTTCTTATGTTGCTCATAATAAATGTCATCTCCCTCAGGCTCTGTGTCCTATCAGAGATGTTCCATCCAATGGGAATCATGATGATCCTCTTTCTTATTATCAAGTGGGAGATCTGATTAGAGGTGTGTGAGTGTCCATAAAATCTGTCATACATAAAACCCAGATGTGTTAATGTATTCTCTCTCGGCTTGAAACATTTTTGTTGATCTTTGCGACATTTCAGCTGGACTAAAAGATGTAGACCGGTATCATGGGAAATTGACTATTTCACTGCACCCTACATCTGTTGCTCCAAGACTAAGCAGTCTGAAACTTGGTGTTATTTCCCGAGAGGATCTACCCATTCACTACTGGTGAGATCATTAAATGTTAAATCTTGCTTGCTCTGCAACACACAGAGGCTAAGTGTGTGTAGAAGTGTTCAAACTTCAAGCTAGAAGTTTTAATGACATGTGCATGTTCTTCATTTAGCCGTGGTGACAGGGTTGCCAATGACAGCACAGAAACCTATGAGAGAGTCCTGGAAAGTTCTCTTGGGTTTTCTAACCCCTCCAATGTGGATGTTCTACTCGCAAAGCTGGGGGTCAGCGAGACAAAATGTTGTTCAATGATGAGAGGACTGCAGAGGTAAGACTGTTTATGTTTGCGTATCTTTCCAGAATGATGGAGATGTAAGCCATACCTGAGTATTTCATGTATTTCCTCCTCAGTAAACATTTCCAGGAAGAGGATTTTGCCGCCAACATTAGGAAGAAGCAGTCAGCATCATGGGCTCTCAAATGGTCTCTAAATATTTCTTGATATCTTTACAAATTATTTTTTCCCCCGCAATGTTCTTTTTTTGGTAGAGATGTTTTGCTCAGCTTTAACAAATTTTCCCAGAATGTGAAATATAATTATTCATTCATGTGACGGAGTACAGTCACCACTGTTAAGAATAACGAGCCTGGCTCTTTGGCGTTGAGGTCAAGTTGCATGTTTAGCACCCCGGAGACCCGGGTTCGAGACCGGGTGGGGTTACTGTTGTCTCCCTTCGCTACAATTCATATAAACTTATACCATATATTTATGTGTTTTTTTCTCCAGTGTAAAGGCTGGGGTGGATCACTTCAAATCTGGTCGTCACGTTGAAGCAATGAATGAATACAACAAAGCTCTGGAGATAGACACCAACAATGTAGAAGCTCTAGTTGCCAGGGGTGCACTGTGAGTATCTGACTCTTTCAGTGGATGCAGTGGCCATGGCTTGATTATTTCTAATATTTTTTAACTATTATTTATCTCATTATTCTCTCATCTTTTTATATTATGTTTTTTTTTCTTGCACTGAACAAGCAGTTTGTGTGTTAAGAGAACATTGTGGCTATGAACACTGAATAAGAGTAGAGTGTTTTTCATATTGCTTCTTATGCAAGGCTCAGTGTCTAACATAAGTCCCCTGAATCATAGTGTCATTACAATGATTTGTTGGTGTGGTAATGATGTGTGTCTTTGTTCTAAGGTATGCAACGAAAGGGAGCCTGGTGAAGGCGATAACTGACTTTGAAGTTGCCCTTGAAAGCTGTCCAAGTCACAGAAATGCAAAGAAGTACCTCTGCCAAACACTGGTAGAACGCGGAGGCCAGTAAGTTCAGGTTTAGCTAGTCAAACGGGAACTCCCTGCACTGGCAACCACATTGCATCCTTGCTGCACACTTGCCTATTCGATCCAAGGCCAAAATACTCGTACATTGTGCACATAGATTGTGGTTTTAAAAGATCAGAGCATGAAGTTGTGAGACAAAAGTGTTAAATACTGTTAATATTGCTTGACATACATGTATTTCTATGTTTCTAGTGCTGGTGCTGGGCTAGTGAGCGTTGGACACCCACAAATATCTTGGCACCTGTCTTTTACAAACATGTCATATAACCAACGATAACATTTTTTTCATGATGGCACAGTGTTCCATCAAAGCAGAATTCATGGCTTGGAATATTTTACAAGACAATAAATATGTCTTCCAAAACTGACGGTATCAAATTCTCACAAGGAAACATGCAGCCTGCACCAGCCCTTTCAGACCAATCGGTTGCCATCAGTCCGTTCATGTCATTAGTGTAGCACGGAGTAAGAACTGAAATGGTCCAGAGCAAAACGGCCATTTGGTACCAAGTCATTGGCATTTCCATTACAAATCTAGAACCAAAAGCAATTTCATGTATCCCAACTGATCAAGATGCTGTTCGTGTTATTCACTTCCATCATGTCTGTCTATTTCTATCTAGTTCTCCCACTCTGTAGGGCTAAAACTTTGCATGTTAAACTGAATAGGTAGCACACTTAATGTACATTTCTTATTATTTACACCAGTAAGAATCTGAGGAAAATAGTAGCCTAAAGTAGTCTTTCAAACTTAAGTTGGTGCCAATTTATCACTTCACCTACAATAGCCTATCTACCTCACTGTGTGTCCTTTGCTTTCTTAAATATGCTCTTATATCCAAAAATAAATTTCTATTTTCACAATGACATAATGTTCTCAAAAGGAGCACAGTAGACTTTGATAAGACCACAAAAGTTGACTAGCTGATTGCGACAGCCCGAGCGCAATTAGTGCCCGCCATTCTCGTAACGTCTTAATATTGGCTTGGCCAAAGCAGGTACAAAAAATTGTAATGTGGACCAGATACCACTCACAATGGCAATGCAAATACAGTGAAATAGGTACCAATTTGGCCCAGTGGGAAAAAGCCATATGAGCCTCACAATAATATAATCGTTAAGGATGGTCAGTTGTTGCAGCTTTCATACCACAGAGGAAGTGTTCTGTATACAGGCTCTCATGCCGTGTTTACTGAGTGTAGTGTGATTGACTCTTCTTGTGTGCACTAGATTGGAAGAGGAGGAGAAGCTTGTTACTGCAGAGGGGCTGTATAAGAAGGCCCTGACGCTGGACGAGCATTTCCAGGACGCTACTGAAGCCCTACGGAAGCTGCAGATGCGCATCCAGGTGAGTCGGAGTAGATTAGGAACAGAGAGGCTGCTACTCATTTTGAGATGACTTCTTGTACTGTAAGTTGTTAAATCACTCTTGCTTTCATTAGGCAGACATAGATAGTGAACACAGATATTTGGATGTGATCGCAGTGGTGTTGTGATCAAGCTGTTGTCCAGTAGTACTGATGAAGTATTGTTTTTGTGTTTGTGCCTCTTTGATATGGGACCCCTGACTGCCTGATCGCTATGGCTGCCACCCCTGGACAACCAACTCTTAATGACACGGGCTGACTCCCTGGTTTGTCTGCTGACTGACTCTTGCCTTCCTGTGGTAACTGTCTCTCCTTTTTTGTGTTATGATTGCAAACATCCTCCTTATGTCTCATGACTGTTTTATTTCTTTTTGTGTATAAATATCCTTTCCCACAAATCCTTAATGTGCTTATTTTGACCTGGTTGATGCATTGTGCTAAATTCACTCAATGAAATATTGTTTTTAACCAACGGTGTTTTAAATGCATGTCTTGACTGTCCTGTGTATGGCAATATTAATATGGGTCCAATTGAAAATGCTGAAAAATGGTTGCGATATTCCCATAATAATTGACTGCTTTAAAGAAATCACTTAAACTGAAAGAAGAGGAGGCAGCAGCAAAGGAGCTGGAAAAGACTAAGAATGTGGAGACAAGTGCAGAAAAATTGCGTAAGATCTTAAAAGAGGAGAAAAGGTAAACCCACACAAATATGGGCTTTGCAATGGTCCAGTTAAATTGACTGGACTACTTGGAATGCCATATTTCTACACCTCTAAACCCAGGGAGCATAACTACAGGAATCAATCAGTCAATCTGATGATTATTTTCAATATATCAATCTATATTTTCCACATCTAATCGTGCATTTCCATCTGGTGGTACTTGATAAGCTGCCATCTCTTCTTGGAGTTCTGCTCCTTTGCTAGAATACATAAAAAAAAGTATTTGCTTTTTGATTGTTGCAGTTACATCTACATCACAGTAATCATTTTCTTGCCCTAGAATGAAACGTAAAAGGAAACGGTCATCTTCCTCTTCGTCAGCATCATCAAGCACATCGTCCTCGAGCTCAACGTCTTCTTCCTCATCCTCCTCTGATCGAAGGAAATCCAAGAAGAAGAAGCGGAAACACAGGCGCTCGTCTCACAGCGACAAAAAGCGGCACAGGAGGACCTCATCCTCACGCCGTAGCCGGTTGTCTGACGAGGATAGGCGAGAAAAAGAGATGGATGAAGATGAGGACTGGTACCCAGAACCAGCCAACACCTCCGCCTCCTTTTTCAACCTGAAGAATCCGGTGTCCGGTCTGTCTGATCCAGCCCTCTCCTTTGGCTCCTCATCCACCGCAGAAGCTTTGGATGACAGCAGAGGTAGGTTTGAAGACGACCCTTTTGAATCTGGCTCTACCAAGTCTACTAAGGTGAGGGAGCCCCATAGCGATCGGCGATCAAGGTCAAAAGACCGTGACGTCAACGGCCGAGAGAAGGGGCCCAGCGGCAGCCTCAACAGGAGGTCAGAGACAGGGTCCAGCAGCAGACAGGAGCCCACACACAGTGGCCCCAGGAGGCTCTCCTCCTCCTCTACCAGCTCAGAATATTCCCGCAAGTCTGACCAACAGGGTGGCAGCCATAAATACACTAGTGTCTCGAGCCGACACTCTGACTACTCTGAAAGGGAAGGGAAAAGGGATGGAAGGCGATCAGAAGGGAGTGTTAGCGACTCCAAGCGGCCAAAGGACCTCTCTCATAACGGTAGGAGAAGCTCTGAGGGGGGCCCCAAGAAAGAGCTACCGTCTAACTTGCAGGACATTTTCAATCGTATCGCCCGGTTTGAAAAAGAGAAAGGTCTAAAAGGTCAAAAGTAAATGCTGAGTTGGCATTGCTCTTGTCAGCCGTGGAATCATAATCCATAAGGGAAGAGGTAACCGAAATTGGTGATTTGGGCTAGAGGGTTAAAACTCCAGCTTCAGCTTGTGTTGTCAGTGTTACGAATGACAGAAAGACGTTTTGAAATGCAAAGCACAATGCCTTAATAATCTGTGACGTGACTGTTAGACAAAGTTTGTACCTTTCCATGAAATTGATTTTGACCTGTTTAGGTCTATCATATGATCATTATCAGTGGTATATATTGTCAATTAGCTTGTATTTTCATTTCTCTTTGACACACATACATACACACACACACACACACTCACACTCATCCACAAAATTGCTTAAAATGTGCCAAGTGCTGCTATATCATCTGACAGCTGGAGAACTATTTTGTTGTGACGTAAACGGTGCACTCCGTTTGTATCAATAAAGCTATCTCAGAGTCCCTCTACATCTGTGTGGAATGATATCACTATAAGAATTGAGATGGGATTGAGATTTTGTATATATAATTGCTGAAAATGAGATTTGAGACCGAGGCTGTGGAAGAACGTCTGATCTGTCATACAGTAGAAGTGCAGTCCATCATGCTTTAAACTTGAACTTGAACTATTAGCGCCCCGGGCAGAGTGAATTCCTGTGAAAGGTTGGATGAGTTTGATGATACCTTTTTCCTCTTCAGGCCAGTTCAGTTCCCGTCAGAGGTTGCAGGGTAACATTCTTATCATGGAATCGTGCAGCCCTGCTATGGGCTAATACAAGAAACCTTTTGTTTTCTGCTGAGCTCATAACCAGCAGAATATAAAGTTTTTCATGCTCGAGTAGCATGAGGATTTCAAGGAAGTGAGCTTAAGTATCAGTCAGTAGACAGATTTTTACTCAGGCAGGAAATACTATCTTTGCTGTAGACCAGTGGTTCTCAAACTTTTTCTGTCATTCCCCACTTTGGAGGGCAGAGAATTTTCACGCCCCACCTGTCAATTTGTGCACAATATCTCGGTGAGGAATACTTTGCGAGTACAGGATTTTTATCAATGTTAGAATTTTCATGTTATTAATTCAAAGCCAAATTTCCCTCCAACCCCTCATCACAGCATTTAGCAAATAACACCACTGGAAAGCTCAATTTACTGTCATATGCACGTATCTGACGAATAACTGTGAATTTGGGGGGCACGATTTGGCCGTCAGACATGTCTCGCGCCCCACCTGTCATGTGTCTGCACCCCATTAGTGGGGCCCGCCCCACAGTTTGAGAAACACTGCTGTAGACAGATCAATCTTTCATATAAAAAGATGAATTGCAAAAAAAAAAAAAACTAAAAATTATTTTCTGACCCATATGTTGCACAAGTCTTTGTCACCTTTGATGCAACTCTGTCTTTCAGCACATGAGATGCAAGCCCATTGGGCTGTTATGTAACCCAGGCCACAAGCATGACACCATTGCATACTTCATTCACTTTAAAGCTGCAGCCTTAATTGAATCAGAAGCCTGTGCTCCCTTGGGATGCCTGTCTGTCCCTTACTGGCCATATTAGTTTCACTTCTGTAAATATGTCTGGTACATGAAATATCCGGAAAAATTCTATTCTCATCATGCAAAAATGTTGCTTTAATTTGAAATTTGAATTTCACTATGGATTTTTTTCTTTTGCATGTGTTTTCCTTAGTTCAGTGATTTAAATTTCCTTGTGTTCTTTTCTTTGGACATACTGACCATTATATTATACAGTACATCTTTTTGTATATCTGACGGCAGTCGTTTCCATTGGTTTTATGTTGAATGGATATGGATAGTACATACAAAGCAGACACCTAAGCGAGAGCCTTGGAGCTATTTTCTCACTAGCCATGTGCTCAACTGCACTTGGCATGTCAGCCATTAGAGGGCAGTGCTGCATTGAGGCGGTTGGCCAAGCTGCAAAAACCCACATCGGTGGCCCCTACACAAATGCCTGACCTATATATGATTTTCTTTTCTCTATGTGTTGCGATTCCTGTTCTTTTGTATAGTTTGGATATATATAAAAAAAACAATCAAGTATTACCTTGTAATGAATGGCCATACATTCCAAAAACTATGGATGCCATTACAAAATATGCATGCTATGACTGACTCCTCTTAGTTCAAATTCACACATACATCCACTTAGTCCACTCAGCTACGGTTTTAATGTAAACACACTTAAAGCACAATTTAATTAAGTGAAAATAATAGTAGCCCACTGCAGGTCAGCATCTCTGAGCCTTTGCTGTGGATCAAATCTACTTTCCTTGACCTCACAAAGGCAGGGCTGTGCTGAGTGTCTGCAGAGAGGGAGAGAATGTGCGGTGCTTATGAGAGGTCATTGTTCCGAGCGAGGGGATTGGCACAAATTAAAATGGAATTTCACCTATCGTCCATATTGTCCCGGCCCTGAGCGGATGGGGTGGTAAAAGCCTTCCTTCCCCAGGGCCACTTCAGCTGCGGGAGATGTGTACACATGGCAATGAACTTGGGTTCATCTCCTTGCCGAGCCAACACAAAGAGCCTTTCAGAGAGGCACATCAGAGCAGGCGTATTCACTGCTGCACGGAGCCTGTAATGCATGGCGAGGCATCACTGACCGATAATGCAGGGCCCCTTCTGCACTCACAACCTACACTGTTGAGTTTCTAAGTGGATACTGCCCAAAGGTTACTTATGATGTCCTAGACTTTGCATCTTTCGTCTCACTTGCGGTTTTCCTCCAAACATTGTTTACAGGCCTACTGTAGGTAGGCCTACTACTTTTTTTTTTTTTGTCTTGCAAATATGGAATATTTTGCCCTTTTATTTACCCATCCTGTCTCATGTAATAAAAGTCTGTTTCATTATTTATTCAGCTAAAATTCTGTATTTTAATAGCATAATTTCACTGTTCATAAGGACCTGTAGTCCTTGAATGGATCTTGGGGCTTTCACTATTCTCGTAAAGACTTGGACGAAAGACATAACTGTTTGATGAAATAGCAGATTTTTCAGAAGGGAATCACTTCATCCCTTTCATTGAGCATGTAATGGGGAAGACTGGTAGGCCTTTTCAGAGTGGAAATTTGGTTTGTATGAGGTCATTCTTCAGCAGAGTAATCAGAGGGGAACACGCTGACCGAAATGAGACATTCAGAATTCACACCGGTTGGAGAGCCATCTTGGAGCTTAAACTATGGTGGCGCAGCGGATTCTCGGACCATGACTTTGTGGGTGTGGGGAGAGGAAATGAAAAGTTAAATTTGGAGGGAGCCTTTAAATTCCTGGATAATTAGACTGGAGGAGGGGAGGGGGGTCTACGAACCTGCTCTGAAAAGAATACATTATTCTCAATTGCTATGAAACTAATAAGTGGACATTTGTCAGTTTTCAAGAAGTTCAGCCTGTGAAATGTGTCTTTTTGTCTTAGGAAATGATGAGGGACAGAAAGCTATAGGGAGCCATTCATTTGTGATGCTTCTTTTCCTTAACAGTCTGGATGGTAATAGCCTAAAGTACAACTTTGGCTTTATCAGCTTTATCATTAACAAAAATTAGTGTTTGATCGGTTGACAATATGATATTTTAAATTGCGATATGATTAGACTGCTGTACAGATCTGATGCCCTCTATTGACTATTCTGTGTGACGCAGCCTTTGGAGATGCGTAATATCATGGAGATAGACTGGCACACATTGGTTAATAATTACTCCTGTTGCTATTCCTGTGAGTGTGGCATATGTAAATTTGTTCCCTTTTCCAAGTGTTGTGTGTAAACTCGAACCAGCCTCACCAAATATCAGAGAGTAGCTTCTGATTCATATTTTTCCTTGGCTGTTTTTTTTGTGTGTGTGTGTGTGTGTGGGGGGGGGGGGGGGGGTCATTGTATTCCCTCAATCATAAGCACAGCAGGAGGGACAAATTGTGAAGCAAAGGAACACTCTAATTCAGCAACAAATGCTTTTGAATGCACCCATGGAAACTCTGCAAATTCCATTACACTTGTAAACTAGAAAAGATCTGGGTTAATTTAGCAAACACAGGGTCACAGCCGCCACAACAGCAGTCGTATAAATACAAGGTGTAGAGGGACATTTTCAAGGAGCAGAATTTTCTTGGGAAGAAAAATTGCTGACTACCATTGGCTCCAGTCTTGCTATGATAAATCCAGGGAGGAGATATAAAGACTTTCTAATTTGCTTTCCCCCTATTTTAATAATAGCTGTGCATAAGTAATTTATGAAAGGCCAACCAGGCACCGGGTAACGGAAAATTAAACTCATTTTATCTGAAAGCAGGTGGATTTCTATTTATCATTAACATGCATAGAATTTGCACAATGTTATTTCTCCTACTGATGGAATGTAACCAAATAATGTATGAGGAGGGTTTTTTTTTTTTTTTTTTTTGCTTATGTGTCACTAGATAAAAGTACCAGACCGAGTAATTTTCTGCAAACTGAACATAATTCTGGGAAGCATCTTATTATGGCAGAGACTCATTTGGCTTTAAAGCCAGACGTTAGTGACATTACAATTCCTGTGGTAGATATGATGAGATGAGGTCTTCCATTAAACCATTAGGTAGCCATCTCCAAATGTTCTGCCACGGAAGATATTTACATTTTTTTCCTTTCATTTAAAAGCAGCTCATTATGTGGAGGGTGGGGAGAAGTGTTTGGGAACATACGCTTGTCAGAATCTGCTCCCTTTCTGGATTATCACCATCGTGGTCATATTTTGAGAGGTCAAATAAATAAATAAGTAAATAATACACGTGTCATTCAGATAGCATTTAGACTGTGACCTTACAAACGCACAAACAAGACCTGTCCACCTCGGGAAATAACTGGGATGATCTCTCCTTACATCACTCAGCTCATTCAGCATGCTTGACATGCATTTTATTTTGTCATATATTTTGAAGAGAGGGTATCCAAGTCAGCTAAGGAACTTAGCATGCTATTGTGACATAAGTATTTTATTTAATGGTCTCCCCACCCTCTCTGAGATGAAAGACACCCAGCAGATTTGGATGGGGAGTTTATCACAAAGGGACTGTTAATCTCAGGGCTGCTTGACTGCACCTCTGCACATGCCAACAATGAAGTCAGACAGTTAAGCGTTACTCTTCAGTAGGAATATAATACTGCCTCCAAGGGACTTCAATAAGTCCTCGGGACAATTTGTTTCTATTATCACTAGAGATAATATGAATGAACTGTTATTGTTAGTAGCAGTGGCCATTGCGGTTTCAGTACAAGTAGCAGTACAGTTGAGGTAATGTTGCCAAGGCATATAATTGGCAGTATTCTTTTTTTAAGATAATCTAAAAATGGTCTGTCAGTCATTGATAGACCATTTCAGCCATAGTCATCAACTTCCTTTGTGAACAAAAAATAAAGACAAATTTCTATTTCCCTATGAAGTATCTGACTCTGAATATATAGGGTTTTTGTTTTGCTTCTTTGAACATTAAGCATGTGTACATGTTTGTATGCAAGTCACCAAAAACATGCTTTCATGTTCACTGTTAAACCACATATTTCTGAGCTTAACTGGAACTGGACTGTTGGGCACTTTTTAATGGAAGAAAGCATTAGTATAAAATGTATTTGAACCCAGAATATAAGTAGATTATAAACATTTATTACAGTGTGTTATCATAATATTCAGTCCAGCACATTGCAAGCTCCTCTGGCCCAGTTTTAAATGTGCAGTTGAAGATCATAGTTAATTCTGCTGATTTATGGTAATGGTGCAGTCATATCACATACATAATCAAAACTACTAACAAGCTTAGTATAAGCTTTGGCTGACATGTTATGAGGTTTGAATTTCTGGAACGACTGGTCTGTGGCTCAAACTCATGGTTCAGCAGAAATAGCACGATTCTCTACCTGAGAAATTAGTGCTACTGCATATTTTTTTTTTTTTTTTTTTGCAAGGAGAGGAGGTCTGGGCTTGTTGGAAATGCATGGTGTGAGAAATTCTGGGGAGTCAACCATTTTTCACACACTAATCAGTGTGTGTGGTCCTTTCGGTCTAAATCTTTTACCGAGTTGTATCAAGGAGTTGGTTTACTTAGGCTAAAGTGGGTGTAGGACACTAAATTTGACATAAAAGTTTTAAATGCTTCTTATTTTTTTAGGATCACCAAGAGGTCAAGACAACGTGTGGAAGTTCACATTTAGTTGCATAGGGAAAATGCCTTGTGAAATACCTATGGATCAAGCCATTTTGCAAACATCTTGTTAATGGTCTAACATGGCAAAAATTTGTATGTGTTTGTTTTTTTTTTATTGTCTATTATTGTCTTTAAATTGTCTTATGCTAAAACAGTGTAAGATGCTCACTGCTGCATCCAACATCCAAATAGTCTCCTAGCTTGAGATCAGTGCATGACCACTGTTGCAAAACCCTCAGAAGCTCCTCAATCAGAGAACAGCCAACAGGAACAATTTTTTTGTCTGAATCTGTCTCAATCTGTCTGTCTCAATCACCTCAGAAGCACTTCCCACTACTCTCATTTTGTGCCTCAATTCAGAACTGGATGGGATTGCCACTTGCAGCAGGTAACTCTGAAATTTCATTAAAATAAACTCAGAGTATTATCAAAAATTATACATTTGGTGCTGCTAGAACAGCCACCAAAAAAAGGAGGAAAAGACGAGGACAGTCTCATCTCATTAAAGGAGAGGGAATAGTGGAATTAGCTTGAATCTAATTACAAGCCACACTATCTAATGTAAAAACATGCCTGTTTTTTCACTCTCATTCATTTTGACTAGTAATTAGTTTTGGCCCCTAAAATGCCACCCTTTAATCATCGAAAGGCAGATGTGATTTGCAGTGCAATTTAATCTTGCTTTAATGAAGAACTAATGGACGCATTGCAAATTACTTTTTTTCCTGTTGAGGGTAGAAAAAAAATCTATTTCCTGCTTTTGAAAAGATCAAGAGTATCTTTGATAATAGCTAGAGCAGCACAGGCAGTAGCCCAGCATCGAGCCAACACGCTCTTTTACTCGACTCACAGTTCAATAGCGAGGAGGCCACAATTAGCAACAAAGCAGAGAAAATGCATCAGTACTGCAGAATTGCTCTCCACAGCTCAACCCCCGGCTCTGCTAGCTCGTTAGAGTGAGGGCTAAAGTGTCATGGAGGAACAATGAGGCATGATAAATTATGCTCCCCCTAAAAAAAAAGATGTACAGCTAATTTTCAATTATACCTACAAATGCATCCCAGATTGGAGTAAAATTGGACATGCATGGAGACCAAACTAATAGATTTTGGCTCTGTCTGTATCTGGCTGCTGTCCATCATTACAGGTTTTGACAAAATCGGGAGGAGAGAGTAAAAACACATATTTCAAAACTTTATAACCTAAAAATAGATCATCATAATGTTTCATTGCCATTAGAAAACCACAAAATACTCCTTAACTCAGGTTTGTGTTTTTTTCCCTGCTGGTTACGTCAGAACATTGGATGTGATGCATGTAACACAAAAATAAAAAAAACAGCAATGCATTATTTATTGGAGTGTATTTTAGACCATAAAAACATAACGTTCTTTTCCACAGTGGTGGTTGCCTGTGTTATCCAGAGCTCAGCATCATCAGAGCTCTTGACACACTACTACATCAGAGCCTTTGACATACTACTGGAAATAGACACTCTCCTGATCAGACATTTCCCACCTTATACCCACCATGTTAAACACTGGAGTAGATGTCAAAACCATGGGTAAAATGAATGCCTTACTGTGTAGTGTGTATGTGTATACAAGTGTGTTATATTTTCTTACATTTTCCTTAATATGGCAGAAGATGAAAGCCTAATGGAAGTTGGCTTAACTCAGGGAGCAGCCATGCTATATATCTGATTACCAAGCCAGTAATTTTTTTTCTTAAATAAGGGGGAAAAATTGGATAGGATGAATGAAATTTTCCTGTCACATTGCAATGATGGTACCATGGGAGATTATGTATTTCATAATCATTTATCACTAGCTCTGCTGTTGGGGTTTAGCATAATGGAATTGGCAAACTGGTTTAAGTCTGAAAGTGAAGCTGGACTATCAGCAAGGCCATAACTGCTTATATGGTAATGGGCCGTGAACCTGCTAAAACATTTTCACTGGCTTGCCTTGCTTATTCCTTTGATTAGGGTTTATATATTTATTTATTTATCCAGCATATTTATTTATTTATTTATTTATTTATTTATTTGAATGTATTTATTTATTTCCTGGTAGGGGCAGACAAGCGCCTGTCAATTCTTAAGTGTGTGCTGAAAGCCTAATTCTTGTACTTGAGTGTTATCCTTTTAACGTATTTGTGTTTCAAATGATACATTCTCCTCAGTCTCTGGTTCTTGTTGTTGATGCAGCTTATAGCTTAATCGACGAATCAATAACTGTATGTGTCTTGATAGCCTATCCATACAGGTGTAAGCTCATGGCCCTGTGTACTATAGGCTTAGTTAACAGTGATCAATTATTAATTGCACATATAGCCTAAACAGGCATAATATTCAAAGCACATGCATAAAATAAAGAAAATATAGGCCCTATTTCTTTTTATTAGTGATTCAATTTTTCTATTTCTTTAAACATGTGACAATTGACAAAACAATACATTTTAAATACAATGCCTTTGTCATGAAATGAGGCCTATTGGAAAAGCTAGCAGTCTTACAGATATCATCTCATCTAAATGATCATTGATCAGTATGAATGAAAATCCTCATGCCAAATCAGGATTCACACAGTAGGTCTACTGTAGGCCTATTTCTTTTTTCCTTTTAGTTCCTTTAGCGACCTCTCTGTGAAAATACTGAACATGAAAAGGTTGCCATTTCATCCTTTATGATGATGCTTGTTCACATGAGGATTAATGATCAGGAGGATGATATGTGGAATGATAACCTACTTGTTACCTTCTGTTTGATACAAAACAAAAAAAATTGGGTACAGCAAAAATGTTGACATTGTTTTATAAACCGCCACAAGATGTCACTGAAGAGTTTGAAAGCTGTCAGCCTCATTCTGAAAGCAAGTTTGAGTTGAAGTACTTCAGAGAATTGCCTACATTTTATTTCAGAAAATAACAATTTTGTCAGTCATCTGACCAGTTCTAAATCAGCATTTGCTCTAATTGTGTTTAAACTGATAAGCTGACACACAAAGAAATATCAATACATCAAATATATTTGTTGTTCTCTCATTCCTCAAATATAGTTCAGCAAATACATCTGTAATACGCAGTGATTTATGCAGTGTTGATTCCAACTCAGAAAATTTGAGTGATGAAAAGTCTTATTCCCACAACAAAGTAGCCTCTCTGCGTAGAGCGGAAGTGCAGGCCGAGGGGCTGCTTATGACCAGGCTAACAACAAACCCACCGAAAGGTAATAACAGTCAATCAAGCACACACACATAGGTGTTGGTGACAGGTTAAATTTTCATCATGCAGAAGGAAGGATTTTTGCCTTGTCCACAAACAGTTGCGCAGGCATGGACTCGCCATAGGGCATACAGGGCAATGCCCGGTGGGCCGGCGGTCATTTTTGGGCCGGGGCTGTCATAATTTACTCATTTTACATGGAATAAAATCATGGTGGGCAACCGGAAGATCTGATATCACCAAGTAATTAAGAGTCCAGGATCAATGTCAAACTTGTTGCCCTGGATCAATGGGTTAGGTTTAGGGTTAGGAGTAAGGTAAGGGTTAGGGTTAGGCTTAGGGTTAGGGTTAGAGTACATTGATCCAGGACAAACAAGTTTGACATTGATCCTGGACTCTTAATTACTTGGTGATATCAGATCTTGCGTGGGCAACCATGGCCAAAAATGCCCGGGCCATTTTTTGCTCCCAGTCCAGCCCTGCAGTTGCGGCAATTACCACACATTTGAGTCTCTTACTCAAAAAATACCTAACATTTGTTTTCAGTTCTGTTCATTTGCACACAAGACACCATGTCCAAAGTGTCTTATATGAATAATGGCATGCTAAAATGTGTCTATTTTCTCAAGCCAAGCATGCCACACAGTCTTCTTGTGATGAGAGCTAAGTAGACTCTAACAGGTCATTACACCTTAATTGAATGCCAGTCACTTACTGTGCTACCGCTTGGTGGCAGTATGTGGCTGAATCGCTATAGCCTATCGGTCTTTGGTATTTTTTGCCCTCAACGGTGCCTTCCAGGCAGCGCTGCCTTCAAGGCACTATTCCACTCAGTTTAGGGTTAGGATGAGAGTTGAGGGGGTTAGGGTTAGGAATAGGGTAAAGGTAGTGCCTTTTAGGCTGTGCTGCCTGGAAGGTGCCTTTGGGGGCAAAAACCACCATCGAGCTAAAGGATCTCAGCACCCTCAAAATACAATGTCATTAGTGGGGGAAACTTTCCTCATCAAAACAATGATAATTGTACGAATGTAAATTGGGTTTACTGTACCAGTAAATAAAACACAGCTATAGAGGTGCTAACCAACCTGTCTCTTGAAAGCACTATACTGTGATTTATGTAGTTTTCCCACATTTTTCACTACAGGTATGCACATTATAACAATATGGGTAACACTTTATTTGAAGGCACTGTCATAAGACTGACCTGACATTGTCATTAACTATGTCATGACGTTGTCAAGAATTTGTCATAAACTTTATAAACCTGTCATGACTTCTGACATTCCCTAACCCTAACCATAACAAATACTGGGTGACACTCAATGACAGAAGTCATGACAGCTGTATAAAGTTTATGACAGATTCGTGACAACGTCATGTCATAGTTAATGACAGTGTTATGTTAGTCTCATGATGGTATCTTCAAATAAAGTGTAACCACAATATGTACAACAGTAATGTGACGAAAAGGACCATCACATAAACGGAAACTCGCTGGAGATAGACACACTTCAGTTTTATCATGTCATAGCTTTTGGTCCCTGAGTATTGCTCCTCCTGTGCTGAATAACCTGAGAATCTTTGAACCTTCTTGACAATGAAATTTCAGTGATATGGGCTCAAAGAGCTGCATCCAATGAGCCATCATCCACCATTATGAGTGGTCTACATAGGTTATAGTGCGACCCAGGGGCCATGGTGGCCCGCGAAGACATATCTATCAGCCCGCAATAACGTCTCTGTAAAACTCCATAGGCATTCATTTATTACAGCAAAGGTAAACAGTAGAAATGCAACCTTGTCATTAAAAAGTTTACAAATGGGATTTTTGTTTCATTTTTTTTCTTCTTCCCTTGCTCCTTTGGCAGCCCTCAGTTCAATGTTTGGTCAATCAATCAGTCAATCAACGCAGTTTTCACAAAATAACTCCTGACAATATACCACCCCTGCTGACAAACTAGGATAATTAATTGGCCATCTATGATGACAAGAGCATGTGGACTGCATGAAATTTCACATTTATAAAGATTGCCTTGTATGTGCCAGATTTCAAGAACATTTAAGATCTTCAATCTCTACAAAACATTTGTTGGAAAATTCTCAGGACATCGAAACACTAGTTATTAACTGGAAGCTTGTATTCTGGCACCAGCATACATTTTAAGCAGTGCCTTTTTCGTGAAATGGGGCCTATTGGAAAAGTCTTGTTCATAATAAGAATATCATTCAGAGGGCAATCAGGGCATGTAGCTCCAGTTGATCGTATGTTCAAGCTATTTCTCTGAACCCCCTAAATTCTGAGTAGGCATGAACAGGCTGTATACGTAAATAGGGTAAATTACTTCTAAGCTAACATCAAGCACACAGTGAATGAGGCGAGGGTGGACCACATCACCAGAGAAAGCTAAACCAATCAAGCTAGAGCTGAAGCAATGAGACAAGTTAAGTCATTTATTTATATAGCACATTTCTTACAAGAGTTCATCCAAAGTTCTTTTCAAAAATAAAAAATAAACAAATAATATAATAATGATATACTACTACTACTACTACTACTTCTACTACTACTACTAATTAGTTAAAACAAGCAGTTAAAACAAAACAAAAATAATAATAAAACAAAAGAGGAAAATGGGTTAGGGAGTACAAAGTAAGGCTAATGAAAATTCTAATTTAATGAACTTATTCTTAAAAAGATCAATAGTAGAAATGGACCTTATGTGGGAGACTATACCAGAGTTGGGGAGCAGAAACAGAAAAGGCTCTGTCACCTCTGGTTTTAAGGTGAGAGGAAGGAACAGAGAGAAGAAATTTAGAAGAAAATCTGAGTGGCCTAGAAGTACTGTATAGAGACTTAATAAGTTGCAGATGTATTATGGTGCTAATTCATGTAAGGCTTTAAAAACAAATAATAACATTTTAAACTCAATTCTATATTTCACTGGCAACCAGTGCAGTTCACACAGCACAGGAGTGATGTGATCACTCTTCTTCCAGTGAGTAATCTAGCAGCAGCATTTTGAACCATTTGTAATCTTGCTAGAAAGCCAAAATAAAGTGAGTTACAATAGTCTAATCTTGAAATGATAAAAGCATGAATTTGAGTTTCCAAGTCTTTGGAAGAAAGGGAAGATTTTAATCTAACAATAGTTCCTAATTGGAATAAACTGGCCTTCAGGTCCAGTACAATAAACTGGCCTTCAGGTCCAGTAGAATTCATACTCTGAAATTTGGAAATAATGGACCAAGAGCATTACTCAGGTCTGATACAGAACTAGGAGGCCCAAATATGATAACTTCAATTTTCTTTTCAGTAAGTTGTAAGAAATTCATAGCAATCCAACATTTTATGTCATTAAACAGTTAAACAGGTTTACCAAAGAACCATGTCATCAGTGACTGGAATGTAAAACTGTGTGTAGTCTGCATAGGAATGGTAGGCCTACTGAAAATTGTATTTTTCAAAAATTGATCCAAGAAGGAGCATATATGATGAAAATAAAAGAGGGCCTAAAATGGACCCTTGGGGAACACCACACTTGATTGAAGCAGAAGAAGAGGAATAATTATCCAACCTGATTGAAAAGGTTCTATCGCTCAAAACCATTGCAGTACTGTGCCCTGTAGACCAACTTTTTACAAGAATGAAGTGGTCAATTGTGTCAAATGCAGCATTAGGTCCAGGAGAACAAGGACACAGGAACCAGAATCAACAGAAAGAAGGATGTCATTGTGGACTTTGATCAGGGCAGATTCAGTATTAGAGATCTAAACCCAGATTGGAATTTGTCAAAAATACTAAACTTGATAAGGAGATACCTGGGAGAGGACTTTCCTGGATCTTAGAAAGAAAGGGTAACTTGGAGATAGGCCTATAATTCTTAAGATCATTGGGGTCAAGAGACAGAAAGGCAGCTTAAGTCACACATCAGATCATAGGATGGCAAAAGATTAGGAACTTGGAGGGACATCAGATGATATTCTTTGTTTTGCAGTCAATTTAATTTCTACAAATGGGTTGTGAAAAAATGATTTTTTAATTCCATTAAATTAATTTTTTCTTCATTGGCGATGAGCTCCTTCTCACGAAATCACCATACCGGTAACTATGCTATGGTACTGTTCCGAAATTCTTTAAGTCATTGTGCACTATTTTATATAGCTTTGCCTCAGTTTCAATGAGCTGAGCTTACCTGACCATACAAGTTAGTGTGTAACTGCACTTTACTTTTGTAGTTTTGGTTTATATTCACAGTACGTGTTGCAGATAGGCAGATACTGCAAAGTGAAAAATGCTAATATCTCCAAGACATTTTGCCGGAGCCAAGCCTTAACATAAAATGTACAGTCTGGCCACAATGGTTAGGCTAGATCCTTGGGGCGGAATCTTTCACACTGCCTCTGCATGCAATAGGATAGCGGTATATCCAGGGATTTGCATGGCTCTGGCTACAGTACATCCCAATCAGAGCAACGTACATGCTGATTCCAAAGCTGGGGGTGGGATGTAGCCACAGGACCAGAACTTCAATGGATCTAACTACCCAGTGCGGGCTTGTTTTGTAGTGTCCTTGAAATTATGCATCATTAGGTGGTGCTTTAGCACCCATATAACCTCTATAAATTCTATGCTGCGTCAATGGGCTCAGACTACCATTAGGTGGCAGGCACTATGGTTTTTGCAGTTATTCCAAAAAAACCTTTGCCGACCAACCCCAATGCAAACATAAAGTTAATACTACATGTTAATACGCAAGTGACGTGCCCATCATGTTTTGGTGTCCTGGAGCCTAGTGGAAAAAGAAAAACAAACAAAAACAAAATCTGTAGGCTAGAAAAAAGCACAAACATCTTCATAACAAAATTTACATGTGGTCCACTGTGATCAGAATAAAATTAAAACAAAAATGTTGCCTCCTATAAGCGCTCTTCTGTGTAATGGTTTATTAATGGAGACCTAAGTTTTGGCATTTGCTATTGTGCATTTCACCAACAATCTGAAAATCCAATGACACATGGCAGAACCCCTTGCCAAGAGCACCATCTTTGGCAATAAGTATTATTTATATTTACCTTTTGATCTTTGCTCTTGTATGTGTAAGACATTCCACAGAAAAGTCAGAAAAACTATGAATCCACTTCTGGCTCACTTTTGTTAGTTGATACAAAGTAGGCCCAATTGACAACACAACATTTTGCTCAGTTACCTAACTCAGGAGAGAGAAAGTCACATGGGCCTTACTTTTAAAGTTTTGCTTCAATAACTGCTTCAGTAGCCTACATTAATGCTATATTGATATGCTGACTATCAGGTGAAAAGGATAGTCCAGAATGCTCATCTAGTGCAAAGTAAATACTGTGCTGTAACGTTAAATACTGTGAGAATAAGGCCTACCCTCAGCATTGGACTACTGGTAGGCTACAAGCTTACAGCTATTGTACATTCAGTACTCTTTCACTGAACACTGTTGACAAGACAAGGAAGTAAACTAACGCTCTTTTTTTTTTTTTTTTTTTACACTCCAAGGTGCCTTTATGATTCATGATTTTGTAGCCCCAGTCTCTCCGTTTAACATTACCATCAGAAAGTGAGAACCTATACATTCTAGAATCTCTTCCCAGAGTGCTTTGCTTGTCCAATATGGAGGAACTGACGGTGGAGGTGCGAGGCTCCAACGGAGCTTTTTACAAGGTAAATATTGAAACTAAAGTATTTTAAGAAGATATTCTTGGTTAGTGGAGAGTTTAAGAACTTTGGAAATCCAAATGTTGTTAAACAATTGTTGACCATGTGGCACAAATGTATGCTTTTACAGTTAGCTGGCTCTTCAGCTAACGTTACCACTTCAGCGCAGATGCCTGAACTAGCATTTGATGGCAAGCTAAGGTTAGCTTATATAGCTAGACTAGCTGGCATCACAGGGTGAAAATGTATGGCGTTACAGCTAGCTAGCCGACTCTTGGGGTTGTCATTTTGATAGAAAGACATTGCAAACTGTAGATAATGTCGAGGAAATTAATATTTTGCCAACCTAACATGAACGCAATACATTTGTCAATAAACTTCGCCACATAGCTATTGCTATGTTGCTAGCTAATTGATTTAGCTAAACCAGTTTTATTTTCAGGCTTACCACGCAACATTATTTAACATTAGCTTCTCGCTAACGAGACCTCATCTGTCACGGAGCTTGCTAGCGTTAACGTTAGCTTTCCAGTTGATGAATCGTTAGACTGACCTAGTACATTGTGTATAATATTTGTTGTATATGCACACGGCATAGCTGGTACGGTTGGAACATTCACGGAACTTAGCTTTTCCATATTGTTCCGTAAAGTTATGTGTTGTGAATTTGCACGATAGAATTATGTCAACTTGGACGTAGCTAACTTAGCGTGTAACGTTAGCTATTGATAGATAACGAATCTGAAACCGAAAATGCTTTAAGGCAAAATGACATAATTCAGATAACTAATGCAAGTGTCTATCTTGCGATCCGCTAATTTTATCATGTAAATTCACAACAGAAGACTTCTTAGTTACGTAAATATTTGAATGTTCTGTCGGTGACTGACTCTTGCGGTTCGTCTCCGATGATTGGTGTTACCATTCTTTTGAACTGAACATTACTCACTATATTGGTGGAAATTGTATGTAGCGCCCGTGTGATTTCGATCCCAGAAAATGTGGTCATGCAAGGCCTGTGTACTTCTCCACATGTCAATATAATAATGCATCTAAGGCCCTTTGAGCTTTCTGCTTTTTAGGCTTAGGTGGTTGGAAATCATGTTGGCTAAGCTTGCTATTTTAACAGATGTCAAAATGATAACGGTATTAATAATTCAAACTGTTCTCTTTCCTTACTACATATATGACTCCTTCTGAAACTCCGTACGCATTCTAAAAATGGTATGCGATAGGCCTATATTAAACTTTAGGCCTACTGCACAATGGTGTGAAACAATCTGGTGCATCTGCGTCTTTTGGAAACTTGTTTTGCTGGGCGTTTCTCGGGATATATTTGTATTATGCATTTTCTTTTATTGGAAAATTTGTCAGGTACAGTTGTTCTGCTATCAGAGGGTCATCCGAAAGTTATTCCATGTATGCCTCCTTGGCCCAGGCGCCGGCAGCCACCCGTCAGCTGTTAGCTTTCAGTCTTAAGCTGTCGTCAGGTTCAGCAGATACTTTGGACGCCAGGTCTATTTTTGAATAGCCGTTTTAGAGATAGCTTATACACTCACTGTGGAGGCACTTAGCTTTAAGGTCATTTTCAGTTGTTGGCTATATCATTTTAAAGCACCATCCCCTCTTTGGTCTTTTTTGCCATTTGTCTTCATAATATGAAATGTTAATAAAGAGTGTTACAAATCGATCAGAAGGCCTTGTTTCAGGGACCTAGACTTACTTTTGCTTAGACACAGGAGTTTATGGCAACTGCTTACTTTTGCTTAGACACAGGAGTTTATGGCAACTGCACCTGCTCATTTACAGTTCAGCGGGTATGTTTCAGTTCAGCTCTAAACTTGGTTGCTTAGCAAAGCATTTACTTGAAAGCTGATAGTCACCAAGTGACACATGCTGCTGTTTGTGCATTGTCCTTAAGAATCTTTGCCACTCCCTAGTTTTGATCACTTCCCAGGAGTGAATGAAAATTCTAATAATACAACTCTACAACTCTTTTGTAGGGCTATGTCAAGGATGTGCACGAAGATTCACTTTCGATTTCCTTTGAAAATAAGTAAGTATACCAAAACTTTCAAACCTTAATGTTTGAGGATGTATTGCTGCTTTTGCAATAGAAAGCGGCGAATAAACTCTTTGAAGCAGAAAAGATCACACTATGCTCATGTGTAAAGGTAACCTAATGTACAGTACAGTATAAAGTAGTACCGGTACTTTGTTTTATGAGAAACAGCTTGGCACCAGGAAAAAGATGTATTTAGACATATGTCTTTCACAGCTGGCAACCAGAGAGACAGTTTCCCTTCAGCGATGTCCGATTGCCACCACCCCCTGATGCCAAGAAGGAGATTGGTGAAGGGGATGAAGTGGAGGTAAGCAGCTTTGTTTAGTTTTCTTCCCCATTATGGTGTACTGGTCTAATGTATGGGCAATGGAAGCTTGAGATATTAACACTAGCGCTACTTTTCCTTTACCCAGATATTCTCCCGAGCAAATGATCAGGAACCTTGTGGCTGGTGGCTAGCTAAAGTCCGCATGACTAAAGGAGATGTGAGTACCCTACACCAACCAGTCATTTTTTCGTTTCTTTGCTTTCTGTTGTTTTTCGTCATAAACATAAAAGGATGTTGACCCGTGACTGCTTTTGTTTGTACAGTTTTATGTGATTGAGTATGCGGCCTGTGACGCCACCTACAATGAAATAGTCACATTTGAACGGCTCAGGCCTGTGAACCAAAACAAGCCTGTGACAAAAAACTCCTTCTTTAGATGCACCGTTCCCATTCCTGATGACATCAAAGCAGCGTACGTACACTTTAAGCACATGTTAATTGCCACAGCTACATATCATAAAATGCTGTAAAAAAAGGAATATGCATATTAAATTAGTAGTAGTATCATGTTTTCCTAGAGTGATGCAAACTTGTTAACTCCGTGTCATATCTATCAATGTCATGTCGTACTACTATCGTTGTTGTGAATATTTCTGTCTCATCACAGGTGTGAAAGTGAACAAGCGCACAAGGACTTCAAAAAGGCTGTGGGGGCCAGTCGGATATTTTACAGTCCTGAAAAAGGCCAGTTGGTAGTATTGGTGAGTTCAGCCGTCTTTCCTCAAACATTCATTCAGTAAACATATATCCAGCATGACTGAAAAATGAACAAGGCCAAATTTCTTTCTTTCTTTCTTTTAGTCTAAGAATGAGTCCACGGTCAAGCGAGTTCCTCTCCTCAGTGACATGCACCTGAGAAGCATCCGGACTAAACTGATGCTCATGTCTAGGAATGAGGAAGCCACAAAACATCTAGAGGTGAGCGGTGTTCCACAAGCCATGTAGCCTATGGTTTGTTTGCCATCAGCAGAAGCAACAATGTACTTATGGTGTAAGATGATAACCAAGCAGTAGCTGAATGTTTAATGTCTGTGGTAATAACCTATGTTATAGCTGACTTGGCTGTGTTCAGGTGTGGGTAAAAGAAATCCATTGATCTAAAATGTGTGGCTTTTTTTTTTTCTTTCTTTTGTAATTCACTTCTAGATGGGTTTTTCCATTGAAGCCTACCTAAGATAACCTCGGCCTAATTCTGAACTTCTCTTGACTAAAATTAGAGCGCAATTTCCACTAAAATGGTGCCATGGTTTCTGTTCTAGAGCACAAAGCAGCTGGCTTCAGCCTTCCAGGAGGAGTTCACTGTTCGAGAGGACCTGATGGGTCTCGCTATTGGTAGCCACGGGAGTAACATCCAGCAGGCCAGGAAGGTCCCTGGAGTCACTGCCATCGAACTGGATGAGCAAAGCGGCACGTTCAGGATTTACGGAGAGGTTTGTGCCATTCTGCAGTATTCAATGATATTCAGACACTATTAATGATAGGTATAACCCAGGCATAAATCTGATATATTTATTTACTTATTCAATATTTTGTTTTTGTAATTTCATTGACATTTCTTTTGCCCTTTTTGAAGAGTGCTGAAGCTGTACAGAAGGCAAGAAGCTATCTGGAGTTTGTGGAGGACTCTGTGCAGATTCCCAGAAATTTGGTTGGTGAGTAAAGTATCTTACCTTTCCATCAACAGGTGTGTATTCTAATTACTGCCTTTTGCAGCTCTTAACTGAAGGAAACCTGATGTGTTGTAGGTAAAGTTATAGGCAAAAATGGAAAAGTCATTCAGGAGCTTGTTGATAAGTCCGGTGTTGTGAGGGTACGCATTGAAGGGGACAATGACAATAAACTCCCTCGACAAGAGGTAAGCTTCTTTTACTTAGCATCACGCTTTCCTATTTTTTTTTTGTTATGTGACTAACTGTGCATTTTCTTTTTAAAGCTTCTGTCATATCACCAGGTAATAATGCTATCAAGTCTCTTACTATTCAGCTTCTAGAATGAACTGTCTGTGTTTGTGTATGTTTGTGTGTGTGTGTGTGTGTGTGTGTGTGTGTGTGTGTGTGTGTGTGTGTGTGTGTGTGTGTGTGTGTGTGTGCGGGAGAAGAATGGAATGTATAGAGTGTACAGTAGTGATTGTTTCCCTTGGTACGTTAAGGGCAGTATGCTGTAGCACACAGTGTTGTGATTTGCTGCCTATATTTTTGATTTGTAGTTATATCCAAATACTGTATATAATGTGTATACACATGAACTCAAAATTTAATGCAGCCATGGCTTTTGAACTTTCTGACACAGGGAATGGTCCCGTTCACATTTGTCGGCACAAAGGAGAGCATTGGAAACGTTCAGGTTCTGCTTGAATACCACATCGCCTACCTGAATGCAAGTATTACAGTTTGCAATCAAGCATGTCTGCTCCACTAAAATCATCAGATCTCAGTCAACGAACTGCATTTAGCACTATTTCTTAGGATTTGAAGAATCATTGATAAGTGCCTGTATGTTCCTATTGTAGGCAGTCCTAGAGTGTGCCTTTAAAGCCTGTACTGTATGTGGCCTTGCAGGAGGTGGAGCAGCTGCGGATGGAGCGTCTCCAGATTGACGAGCAGCTCCGGCAGATTGGCATGGGCTACAGGCCCCAGCCAGGGCGCCCAGGAGACAAGGACAAGGGCTACACCACGGACGACAGCGTCTCCAACATGCCCCTCCACAACAGCCGCTCCTACTCGGGCAGGGGCCGTGGGCGCAGGGGCCCCAACTATACTTCTGGCTATGGTACTGAAGACCTTAGCTAGCTGCTTTTGGACCTTTAATAGCAACGTAGAACATCTCACTTTTTATGTACAGAGATACATGGGTAGATCAAGGGCTCTGTAATGTTACATGCTATTACATGGCTGATTAAAAAAGCAGTTAATATGTAGAAATTCCTATTAAATGCAGTTGTTGTGGATCAGTTTCATCTTGGTTGAGTTGATGTTGCTGTTATACAGGAAGATTTCCTTGTGTATTCTCATGAAATGCAACTCGCTCCCTCACTGCTGTAATACATGGGCAGAGGCAGTGAACTAACAGTGAAATGAAACTGAAACTCAGAGCAGTATCAGTGAAACGAAACCTTCAAACCAACTATGATCTAATCCTCCGCCGTCTTCTGTCTGGTTTGACTTTGGACTGGAGTCACACCACATGCTAATATGGCCTCAAGAATTCTACACCACTGTGCTAAAACACAGTAAACATGCACACAGTAGATATTGCACTGTTAAACTCTGGCTGGATAAAGCCATGAATATTCTTACAAAGAGGCCAGAAGAGGTGGTTTCTCCTAAATACAATTACATCAGCCAGGTAATACTAAATGAATAAAGTAAAAGTGAAGCTATAATATTCTAGCTTCTTTAACATTGTCAAGAGAGATGAATCCGTACTAGAGTGCTAGAATTAATGTCCTTTGTGGGTATGTTTGCATGGAGAAGAGCAGTTAAATACACATTTACTGTATATAGCTCAATTCATGTAAAGGAGAAGTCCAATGCAATGTGCAATTTCTAGTGACTGCTCAAATTAACGGAATTGAATCCTGTCACTGGTAGGTACCAACTCTGATCAGTCCAATGCCTCTGAGACCGAGTCGGAGCGCAAGGATGAGCTGAGCGATTGGTCCTTGGCTGCTGAGGAACCAGAGCGAGGCCCGCGGCAGCAGAGGGACAGCCGACGGAGGCCTGGCCCTGGACGTGGCCGCGGAGCCCCCTGGGGGAGAGGTCGTGGAGGAGGGAGAGGAGGATCCACCTCTATTAGCTCTGGTAAGACCACGGTTTTCAATACACCGGTGATTAAAGTGATACACCACCATTTTGGGAAATAGACTCATTTTCCACCTCTCCTTGAGTTAAACAATTTAGTTTTACCTTTCTCCAGTTTTTCCAGCCGCTCTGAGTGTAACAGGAGCACTTATAGCTCCAGCTTAGCATAGGTCATTAATTCAAATTAGACCTTTAGCATCTCTCCTATTATAGTTTTTTAAAAGAGTTCTGAGATTTTCCTCAATAAAAACGGTATTGATATTATGAGCTGATATAACATGACAATAGTCCCTCCATGTGTCTGAAAGAGTAGGCCCATGTCATATCAACCTTGAAAATCACCTGGTGGTCTTTGCAACTACAGAAGTATCAAATTTTAATTAGCTAAACGTATCAGAATTTGTAGTCACTTTTGAACAAGAGAGATGCTAATGGTCTAATCTGATTCAATGATCTATTGTATGCTAAACTGTAATCAGACACAGAATACTGCTGGATGAACTGGAGGAAGGTAAGACTCAACTGTTCAACAACACTTTAATTCAAGGGGAGGTGGGAAATGAGTGTATTTCCCAAAATGGCAGTGTATCACTTTAAACTTAAGCAATAGTAAGTTCTGTATTTTACCTGGTGGACCTTTTAAAGTTGGCACCTTAAAGCGATAGAAAGGTATTTGAGGGAACCCTTAAAATAGTCACCTTGAAGGGATTGAAAAGTATTTGAGTATATCAACTGTAAATATGACTGGGAAACCCTGTCAAAAATAAAATCATACCATAATTGAAGCAGTGGAAACAAAGTTTGATGCTGTGATGCGGGGGTATGTAAAACAATGCAATCTAAACTGATAGAATGTTGCATGTTAAATGCACAACACATTATTAGCACTGGTGTTCAAATAATAATCATGAATCATATGGCTTGATGCAAAGTATTTGTTGTTCTATACCAATTTGAATTCAAAAAACGTGTTGAAACGTTGTCGTTTTATTTCCCTTCAGTACTTCGTGACCCTGACGGGAACCCATACAGCTTGCTAGACAACACCGAGACAGACCAGACAGCCGACACTGACGCAAGCGACTCTCATGCCAGCAGCGCAGGAAACCGCCGCCGTAGGTCCCGCCGCCGGCGCACCGATGAGGATGCCACCCTGATGGACGGCATGAGTGAGTCCGATAACGCCTCACTCAGCGAGAATGGCCTGGGTAAGACCTCATCTGCACTGCTTTCCTCTTAAAGCATGATCTTAATCTTTCGCTTAATATGGTCTTTGACTTCTGCCAGCAAGTAGTCATGGTGTTCTGTTCATTTAGTGTTAGGGAAGATAGTCTTGACTCAGGTAGGTACCACTCTTTTGCCTCATAAACCCTTGTGTGGAAAGCCACAAGCAGGGGTGGACTGGCAATATGGCACACAGGGCAAATGCTCGGTGGGCCGACACACTATTTGGGCCGATGGCCCTGACATTCTCACTGTAAATGTAATCAATAGGCTTATTTTCTAATGGTCTGACCAGTATGGAGGGCTGGTCTTGTTCGAAATGCCAGGGCTGATTTTTTTTGTCGCAGTCCGCCCCTGGCCACAAGCATGGTTTAGGTCTCTTAAGCACATGACCAAAGCAGAGAAGCTCCCGTAAGAGATGAGGCGTCTTGTTAAGCTGTGGCCCTCTTTGTAGATGATTCTGAGGCAAAGCCACAGCGCCGTAACCGTAGCAGGCGTCGCCGTTTCCGCCCTCCCGAGGAGAGGCAGCCAGGTAAACAAGTGGACACTCTGTGTGCTATGTGTGCCAATGCACATTATGCAACTGTCGTGTTAACTCTCCGAACTAGCATGGTTAGGCCTGAAAGCATGAAGGAAAACCTCTGTGTGAAGTCTGCTTGGATGCCTTTCCGTTTGGACATAAACTGGACTGGTTGATTACAGGAGCATTGTAAAAAAAAAAAAAGATTTTGCAGTTTGTGTGGTTAAAGAGTTTCTCGAATGTTAACTCGTACATCATCTAACTGAACTAACCAGTGTGTGAATTTAAAACCATATAGTCTTGTTTGAAATGTCCTTGCCTGGCTGTCCTTTACATGCACCAGTGGTGGCGCTTTTCATGAATTAATCTGATTGTACAGTAACAACATATTTGTACTGTACTTACTCGATTGCGTATGGCTTAACTTTGTCCGATGAAGCGCCATAGCATGTCTACTACTAATCAACTGAAATTGACTGAATTAAAAAGCCCTAACTGTTTATTGCAGTTACGGTGGCGGATTACATATCACGCGCTGAATCGCAAAGCAGACAGAAGATTCCAAAAGATATGAAAAAGAAGAAAGACCTGGTAAGCATTGCCTAGTTAGATCATTTCAGCGCGTGCCATAGGAAATATAAATCGAGAAGCTGTAGAGCGACTTGTTTTGTATTAGCTGAAATGATGGAAACAGTTGTAGGGAGATGTGCTTCTACTGAATGAGTTTAGGGCTATATTTAGCATTTGCCTGTGCTGTTAGTTCCATGATGCACTGCCCCAGCACTACCTCAGTCCAGAAATAACCAGGTCAGTGTGCTGTGCTAAGGAGATAGACAAATGTTAATTTGCCAAAGATCCATCATGCATCAGGCTGTCTCCCAACCTCCCTCTCAGGGTCCAGTGGACGCCATTGCAGAGCACAGCCCCTCAGCTACCACGAGCAACGGCCCGAGCAACAAAGGTGGGGACGCCGGCAAAGCCCAGCGGGCCTCAGCTGAGAGGGCAGCGAAAGTGAGCTACCAGGACAGTGGAAAGAAGCAGGCTGTAATGAACGGGATCTCTTAAAGTGGCTGTCATCGTCTTCGTCAGTTTCTTTCTTTCTTTTTTCTTTTTTTTTTTAAAGAAAAAAAAACAAACAAACTTCTAACCGTTACATTTTTACAATAGTGCTTGTACAAGCTTGCCAAAGATAGACATATGGACTTCCAGATTTCTCTGCTGCACTTTTCAGTTCCTTCACCATGGAACCAAAATGAAAGGGTGGGATGGTTTTGATTAATTATGGAAGAAAAGGAAATGAAGAAAAATAATAATAAATACAAAAATAAACACACACTAAGTTCCGCCTAATGATGTTTTTAAGTACATGATCAGATGTTGTGCCTTTGGAGAGTACAAACAGACAAGTTGGCTGATTCTTTAAAACGTATCTGGAAATTAAGACGATGACAGCGGGGAAGAGTCTAGGCATCTTAACATTTATTGAGAAGAGTTAGCTGCTTTTTTGTTACATTTTAATATGCAACCACTTCTTCATATGTGGAAAACTAGGAAATGCAGTCTGGAAAAGGAAAAAAAAAAGTTTTGCACTGAATTGTAACACTTTCCCTTTAGAAAATTTTGGTCTGGAAACTGGTCTGTTATTGTTGTTGTCCATTTTAAATGCTTCAAGAAAAGCACTCCGCTGAGATATTTTAAGTTTG
>JAODXP020000022.1:4300309-4322809 GCA_027497455.2 Sardinella longiceps | reverse complement strand
CACATGTATGCATGATGTGTGTGTGTGTGTGTGTCTGTGTGTGTGTGTGTCTCTGTCTCTGTGTGTGTCTGTGTGTCTCTGTGTGTGTCTGTGTGTGTGCTTGGCAACTTGTGATTTAGTGCTGAAGGGCTTAGAGTTGGTGGGTTTCTACCAGGTAAGCAATGCCTTTCCCCAGTGTTTGCAGAGAGAGAGTGATGAGAGCGATGGGCTAAGGAGCCCTTCTCACGGCCTCACTCCACACACAAATCTGACATTATGCTGAATTTTTAGTTTCCGAAATAAGACTGCAAGGTTTGCAAAAAGGAAACAAGAAATTATTTAATTCACATCCACATCCAGATTTGACCGGTGCTGCATAATGCAATTCAGTAATCCTTTTATCAAATACTCAGATGAAGTGGGTTTTATTGGAACAGGGGAGGAAATATATTTTAGGTCACTCTATCACTAGTTTATTTTCTTCCACCTCAAATTGCCCAGTCTCCCTTTTTTATCTGAAGGGACAATAATTACTTCTGGTTCAACACAGGGCGTCCTGATAAATGGGGGCAGCAAACTTGGCATTAATCAAACTTAGTTTCATCCCTCTTTAGAAAGAGAATACTACATACTCCATATTTCATCATTTGGCAGCAGCTTTTAATATAGATTTTAAATAATCATAATGAAATAACATGTAATACATGTTCACTTCTGCTTAATATTTTCTCATGCCAATGAAAACGATGGTATTATATATCTGATGATATGGAAATCCGAGATTTTACCAAAACGGTCCGGTAAATATTTTTTACACACGCCTAAATCTAACAAGCTTGAATCATTTGAACACAAATGTAAATAAGAGCTAGGCTTCAGTCCATACATCAGCAATGTTTTTATCATTAGCTAAGTCTGAGGATACCATAAATCTATACAAGTACACAATGATTGCTGGCTACACTTGCTGTCTTGCATTCTGATTATGTCCTATTTACATGCATGTTGGTCTAATTACGGGGTATGTGCCACATTTTTCTTGGATCTTCTTTGTCTATTGCTTTTCTCGTCTATTTCCTTGTTAATAATTTGCAGTGTACTGCAGCTCAGAAATATCTTTCCCCAGTATGAGACTGTATGATGTCACAGGTCTTTGTGAGCATGGAGGAGAATAGAGATATGCTGTAGGGTATAAAGATATCCTCAAAGCAGAATGACCTTTTCCCTCACACATGCAGGTGATGCAGGATTGTGATTGCATATAGGCACAGGAGAAGATGATGTTGGATTTAGGCAAACCAATTATTTTGGCTTTATTGGATGACATTTGTGTGTAGATTGGTGACCCATTTGAAGAGGACTGTGGTAACAGTTTTGTCATTTGTTAAGCAGAACCAGAGTTACTGTGCGCAGGATCACATGCTGACACGGATTTTATTATTTATTAATCATTTAATTAATTGGAGCATACTGTACTTGTAGCCTGCTATCAAATGCACACTACCATGTCAATGGATCTTCTTTTGCAGTTCCCTGATTATTTCCCCACAGAGCAGTATAACCAGAGAAAATAAATATACAAAGATATAAAACTTTTAAATAGCATAATTACTCATGGACATGCTTGTGTCCGAGTGGAACTCGGAAGTAAGACTAAAGTCAATTTGGAGTTCATCATCCCTGTCTTACCACCATTCAGCATAGAAGTAGCCTATGGAAATGGCCAAGGCTGACATGGCTGTGATTATAGGCATTACACAGAGCACATCTGCTCTACTGTGTGAGTACTGTGTGAATAGCTGTCTCTCAGGTGGCACCTAGACTCACTCATTCATGTTGTCTCTTTTTACACCTATCAACCATGTAATAGTCACCCCTTTCTACTTGTAGACACAGAAGTTGGGTAAATTCACAGTGTTCATGAGTTGGGTGATTCTGTAGAAGTACTTTTTTTGAGAGGGGGGGGGGGTGGTTTTCAGGTATTTTAGCATTAAACCTCTTTGATGAGACTTCACCAACATTTGCAATTTATAAGCATTTGCATGTGAGAATGAGGATAGCCCACATGTGGGTAGAGAATTCAGTAGGTGTGTAAGAGACAAGACATCATTACAAGGAAGCTTTACAAGAACTAAGAGTTGTTGTCTTCTTTTGGAAGCTGCTGTGAGGTGGTGAGGGGCCAAACCAATTGAAAAAAAAAAAAATGTCTTTTGAGCCTATTGCTGGGCTGTTTTGGCAGAGCTTCTTCTAAGTGAGCTCCGGCTCAGCGTTCATGCTGGATTTCATCCTCCAGCCAGCCAGCCAGGGGTGTCTTTTCATGCTCAGAATCCAGACACAGAGCAACATTGGCACGAGGGCCAGAACAATATAGCTAAGCCCTCACCATTAGTTCCCACTCCTTTTCATGAGTGTGAGTCGGCAGCAGCCTATAATTACCTCCAGCTGAAAACAAGAACACGCTGAAATGCCCATTGCGGCATAGAAATGGAATTACAGCCCATGTCTCTTCCCTTTCTCCTGCGGGAGAATACATCTCTTTGTGTGGGAGAATATGTGTTTAGTTTAGTTGGAACTGTTTTGCAGAGAGAGATGGGAGGGGGGTTTCTTTCCACGGGCCAGTCATGTGTGACGTTCTTTGTTAAAAAATCCCCCTCCTGTCTTGATGATGATAGAAAATTGATCAGGCCTGAATCAGAGGTTCAATGTATCGTCCCCTGTCTCCATTGTCTAGGTGAATAGCACATGCTGAAGGCCCAGAGCAGGTTGCTATTAATATGACAGTCCACTCCATACCCGGCTATAATTTCTAATGAAATACCTAATCTCCATTATTTTGATCCAAGCAGGCGATACTGACTGAGAGAGAAAAGCGACAGAGAAAAGAGGAGAGAGAGAGAGAGAGAGAGAGAGAGAGAGAGAGAGAGAGAGAGGGGGGGGGGTTCTTTGAGTTCTTCATGGCAGTTGTATGGAGAAATGACAAACCAATAATTTTTGTCAAGTTCTCTCTTTTTTTAGCCCAGTGAAACGCAGTGGATTGCCACAGTTTAAAAAGAGACACAGATAAAGCCATTCAGAGTGCTGAATGAGGACGCCATCTGTGTTTTTTTTTTATTTCCTCTTCCTCCCCTTCTCCTTTTTCAATCCTTGTAATCAAATTTGAGCAAAATCAAATGGGGAGGGGGGGCTCAATGAAAGTACCTTTTGTTGGTCTGAAACGAGCAAGTAATTTACAAAATGCCCTTCCTTTGTGTGGGAGGCTAAAGGAAAAAAGAAATCAGTAGCTTTTAAAGCTAGGCCTTGCTGTGACTGCGAAGATAATGAAAGCCGTCTGTGTTGTGGGCTAGAAAGCACTTTCAAAGACAGGCCTGGCTCAGGGTTGCGCCGCTGAAAAACCCCGGCGCGCGTGTGTTTGTTTTGTGTGGAGTGTGCCGAGGCAGGCATCCGCACACACTGCGGTCTCGGGGGGTGAAGCGGTGAAGACAGCTGCCCCGGCAAAGGCGGCAAAGGAGCCGCCTGGCATTGAAGTCTACCTGCTCTCTTTTCAGGCAGGCTGCCCCACGCAGCAGGAGCCGGCAAGAGAAAGAAGGAGAGACACGGAAGCAAGTGTGTGTGTGTACGTGCG
Organism: Sardinella longiceps; assembly: GCA_027497455.2. Lineage (NCBI taxonomy): Eukaryota > Metazoa > Chordata > Actinopteri > Clupeiformes > Clupeidae > Sardinella > Sardinella longiceps. The sequence continues at coordinate 4,319,208 of JAODXP020000022.1, read as the reverse complement.
TGTGTGTATGTGTGTGGAGTGTACAAGGCTTCCGCCTGGACTTCAACTTGCTTCTCTTCTTCTCTACACTGATGGGTGGATTGATGATGGAAGCTGACTGGGAAGAGAGAGAAGAGGAGGATGGCAACTCTTTTTCTTGCTCAGGTGCTGTTGCTGCTGGTGCTGGTGCTGGTGGAAGACTCTCTGCCAGGGTAAGTTCCCTTGGGCTTTTCTTCTTCTTCCTCTTCTCTCTCTCTCTCTCTCTCTCTCTCTCTCTCTCTCTCTCTCTCTCTCTCTCTCTGACTTTCTTCCTGTCTGCTTCGTGCTCTAATGCAAATGACTCTTGCAACGGTGCCGTTTTTTTTTCCCTCCCTCCGTGGAGTGCCGAATAGTGTGGAAGGGCACAGTGCTGTCATGCAAGCCCTCTGAGCCAGTGGCTGGGGAAGAAGAGACACTCGGGGCAACTGGGTGAGAGGGAAGAGAGGAGGAGAGCTGATGTGGGAGTCAGACTAAGACTAAGGCACTCAGTGGCAGCCACAGAAACCCACGTCTTCCCACTGCAGCTGCACAGGGCTCTGCTGCTGCTCACTCTCTGCCACTCTGCCAGGAATTAACCTTTTAAATTATGCGCATGTTCAGTTCAATTTGGTTAAGTGCTAATGCCACAAATTGTCTTTAATGCAAAGTGTGCACAGACTCATTTCAATGTTTGTTTTTTTTTCTCGCTTGTTTCGATTTTGACAAAAAAAAAAATGTTTACTGTACGTCAAGTTTTTATTGCTTAGATTTTGGATTTTAAAAGTTGGAAATTGATTAGGACAAATTAGAAACAGCTGGTTGTATTTTTCTGCCGTCTGGTAGGTTGGTGAGAGAGTAGCTAGTGTGCTGCTGAGTGTGCAATCCAAAGGTAACTTGCCCCAAGGCTGTACTCCACAATAGTGCCCTTCACATCTGCCAAGCACACTTTGACTAGCCTTGATTGGCATGAGGTACATGAAAGGGGAAGTGCCTGGTAGTGCCGTTTGAATTTTCATGCGGCTTGGTCACTCAAAGTGCACAAAGGCCCCTTTTTTTCCTGAAGTAGTTGTTAGTTTGTCATTCTTTTTCGTCAACTTTTTGATTTGAATGCAGCCAATTTCAATCCTGTACTTTTGGCTTTCTGCCCTCTGATAACAATTGGCAAGCCCAGAATATTCAAATGAGTTGATTTCTCACTTGGCATATTGAAATGTCAACATTTGCACTGGAACAAAAAAAAAAAAAACCTTTCCTAAAAATTCAATCTCAATCTGAATAGAATATGTAATGAGTTGACTCTCTACTGCCACCCAATACTATTGCCTGGGTCCTGCAGCCCTTGGGAGATGAAGGCAGGCAGGCAGGCACTATGCCTCAGTGCCCCTTCTGTTACTTGACTTAATCATTCCCACTCCTGTGTGACTGTCAAATCAGCCATGTGTGTACGAAAGCAGGAATTAGATGGCACTCCAGTTTGCTTCTGCTGCAAGTTCATGCTTTGGTTCTCCTGCTTTCAGCTTATTCCATATTAATGGTATTTTCTTCACATATGCTTTTGGATCATTGTTTTCAATTACAGTGTGAGAATTGGGAGAATTACAGGCTTAGACAGCATGGACTGGGTGGGAAAGAATGACTTCTCATTGGCTTTTGTAATGCTTTGTGTTAGTTACTCAAAGGTACTGGAATTGGTCTGACCAGAAAAATATTGCAATGAGAAAATATTGCCGATTATTGCTCTTACTAGAAAATATTTGTGTACACTATATAGTCTGTGATTGCTTTTGAACAAATAATACTCTGAATATTGTGGGAGAAATTGTTGTTTTAAATTCTTCCAAAACCTCTCTATGGGTTTATTGTCAGATCTTGATTATACTTTTGGACAGCAGAACTAGTTGTATAGTAATGTTGTGGCATTATAATCTCAAAGTGACGTTTCATTTAGTTTCATTTGTTATTTGTCAAGTGACACAGTAGTAGGGCAGTAGAGTATAACACTATATCTACAATATAATGGTTTATTAGTGGGGAAAAACCAGATCCAAAAGCAGAATCATTTGATAAAAAAAATCTTCAATTCCTCAATTACTGTAGTGGTGGTGTCTGCACAGGGATTAGGGGTAGAGGCGGCGTGAATTGCGACCCTTGTGCAGGGTATCCCCTGAAGAGGTGCTGGATGGGAAATAACTTAATGGAGTGGTAAAGTGAGGGGAGGACTCGCTGAGAGAGAGAGGGAGGACTGAACAAGTGGAGAGCACTGACCGCCAATTACAGCCAATTGAGCTGAAGCCTGTCAGTCGCACTGATGATAGCCCCCTTCCACTCGGCTAAGCCAGCCCCCGTCATTAAAGCACTATCAGTCAAGTCTGTGGTTAGCCAGCTGACCTCTGCATAGAGCCTACAGGAACCCTCCCATCCCTCCCATCTGTGGATGCAAAGCCCCCTGCAGTTAGAATGGCAGACGGAATAGAAAGGAAACAGTATATAGGTTGACAAGATAATGTTGATGAAACCATGGCTACATTTTCATAGCTTATCAGCTTACATTTTGTTATGCCTCATTAGGTGTGAGATGTGTGCATCGTTTAGGAATCAAATAAACACACATAAATTCCTGTTTAGTTGTTTTCTGACTACGTTATCGGTATTAAAGATATCTGCTTTGAATAATTAGACCAGAAGTTGTCTTTAACCCAGGACTCTATGGCTATCTTAAATAGTCCTCATCACAGAGCTCTTTGTCTCATGTAAGCTTCTGATAGGCTCTTGTCGTTGTCCTAAGTACCTACTTGCTTAAAAGCCTGAAATTAGAGCGATTTCTAGACAAACTCTTGTTAAGAGGCCCTAACCCACGATTAAACCTGTGTGGCCCTCCAGCACCTGGAGACTGTAATTAATTGGCCCAGAGAGCCCACAGACGCCTGGCCTGTCTTAATCCTGACATGGAAATGAGGGTTTTAAGGGTGCTATCCCCACATGTCCACCACAAAGTCGGAATTAAGACCCCAATCCAGGTTTTCCAGCGGAATTCAGGTTAGCCTGATACTGTAAAGAGAGTATCTGGGTGAAAATGGGTTTGTCAGACTAGCATGAGCACTGGAGCAGAGTTCCAGACATTGTGGGAATATTGGCCTTGCCTCAGGCCTGATCTTTGACACACATGATGAACATAACTCATACTGTATATGAGCCTCTCCTACAGAGCCACAACATACAGTAGGCTATGGAGGTCCTTCATGAGGCTATCTGTAGAAAATGATTTAATGAGCACAACCCAATGTGTGATTCTCTTTCCTCCTTCCATCCTTGCATGTCATTGTGAGTATGCCCATCCTTCTCATTGGCAGATTTTAATCATACATTTTAACACACTTCTTCAATTATCCTATAAAATTTGCAAGATATCGTATTAGTATTCATCACATTAACATAACATTTAAGCTTAAGTCTGTTGCTATTGATGCTAGTGATTTTAAGTGTGATACATAACTACAGCACTTGATAACTATATGTTTATAGTAAAACTTGTAGACACTGACATTTGTATAGCAGCTGTCTATGCTGTAAATATTCTGTAATAACCTATGCAATTCCACATCTCCCACGCAAATGCTCTCAATAGATAAGGCACTCTGCATGTGTTTAGAAAATGACTTTTGTGTGTATCTGTTCCTAGAAGCATAGCTCGAGCATTTGATTTCTGCACACCAACATTAAAATATGTGTGTGTGTGTGTGTGTGTGTGTGTGTGTGTGTGTGTGTGTGTGTGTGTGTGTGTGTGTGTGTGTGTGCGCGCAGTGTGACAGCATTTTGGGGCCCAGTGTAAAGAAAGCATGTGAGAGTGTTAGTGGACTGCTGAGGTGAGCAGGATGTTACTGTGTCGAGGCAGGTGCTCCAGTCACTTATGTGGGGTGGGCGGGGGTGGTTGGAAGGGGGCTGTGGGGGGACGTGGGATCCCCAGGGACTTAATCGTCTGCACCGCCAGCTCCCAACCTCAGCAGCACAGGTGGTCAAATGCTGCGATTAGACGAGCGCGAGGGAGGCGGGCGGGGGGGCTCTTCACATACTGACAGAGCACTTATCTTCCACGGGCAAAAAAGCAACATTATCCAGCAATGAAAATTGCAGAGTTATTATAGACCCACAGTTTTTATTTGGCATTCTCTCTTTCTCCCAGTGGAGTTCTTGCCGGGTGTGATTTTTCAAAACAAAACATCAATAAGAACAACATTTCATTTTGTTGATGTGCTGCTCTCTCCCTACTCCCAGCCCTCCTGCACTGGATGCTGTTCACATTCTAAACAAATGGCAGCAGGTCAGAGAGAGAGACGGCTGTCGTCTGTGGTCTGTATATACGCTACCTGATTGACAAATGTCATGCTCAAGAGGGCTTATTTAAGGGGGAGAGCAGGATGGATTGCGGGCTAATGCTCCCAGTTGACAGCTTGAAAAGGTAAAACATCTGTTATGAATAATATGCTCCTCTTGTTTGTCTTATATCCTAATGCACAATCCATTTTGTATAAAATACACACCCAGACACACACATACACACACACACACACACACACACACACACACACACACACACACACACACACACACACACACACACGTACCGGTAGTAAGGATAGTTCTCCAACCATTAAGAGGAACCATACTGTGAGAAGCCTGCAAATAAATATTGCTAGAATAGTTAGAAGCTCTCTATGTGAGAAGCAGCGACAGAAGTCAATTTATTGCTGCAATTTTTAAATAATAGTGCAGTTGATGAGGCTTCCGACAGGCAGATGTGGTAATTGTCTGTCATAAATCTTAGTCACTTCAGACAAGCCCACAATGCCAGCAGTTGTCTGCTTGAGGGGCAGTGACTTAGGATAAATATTGGCTTAGCAGGGATGTGTCTCAATATTGTGGTGAGGTTCTTCTTATGTTTGCACCCGCAGGGGTTGGCTTGCATGTGTATGGAAGACCCAAAGCTCTACATACATACATACATACATACATACAGTACATACAACACATACATTTGCTAATGGACATTTCAACTTATTGTCAAATACATATACATTTCATTCATCAAATACATATGCACATAGTTCATCAGAATACATTTGAAAGGAACGACAAAGGCATCGAATCATCTAGGTTTAGCATCATAGCTATGTTTTTTTTTTTTTACTGTAGATTCAGTAAACATAAAGACAAAGAAATATAGATTCAAGAATACAGAAATTAATGAACATATTCTATTTTTAATTGACCTGCGAATTCAGATGTTTTTGAGCCTCCATTTCTGAAGGTTTATCATGTCTAATAGCAGACTAATTGACAGCAGATGTGTATTTTGTGGCTCTTGGGTGGAATCTCTTTTCTCTTTGAGACTAATTTGTCTGTCATCACTCTCAAGGCCATTTTCCCTCTAAGCACCCTTCAGACACACGTCCATATACACACATGCGTGCGGGCACACACACACACACACACACACACACACACACACACACACACACACACACACACTCACACTCATACACACACCCTGGCCACCTCCACTACACAGCTTTTTATGCCAATTAATGTCAAGCCGCTATCAGCATGTGATTGAAATGAAAGAGCCCCTCTGATTGAGGCCAAGCCTTCCCTCCCTCGCTAGCTGCTAGCTCAGGGATCGATCCCAAGGAGAGTCAGAGAGAGAGAGAGTGACGCAGAGACAGAAAGAGCGAATGGGAAAAAAAGAGAGAGACCTCCAATCATCCCCACAGTCAATTTTCAAATGAACCTATTGACCCTGTCAGCCTTGGCCCCCGAGTGGCCCTGGAGGAAGTGTCAAGGTGGCGTTGGGGGGGAGTGGAGGAGGGGGGGGGGGAGTGCAAAGTGCCCACGAGTGCTCATTCAAGGCCCTCTCCATGCCAACGGGGTTGCCAGAGAATTTATATGCAAGTACAGAGATGATGGGGGAGGTGGGGGGGTTGGTGGTGGTGGTGGTGTTGGGCTTGGGGCTGTGGGCTGTGGGGGTGGACAGAGCAGATGTAGCGAGAGACGGATAGGAGTGGACCGAACAGATGTAGATTTGTCTTTTTGTTTTCCCCAAGGAGAGAGCAAAGCACTGGAAGGCTATGAGGCTGCAGCGCTGAGAGGTGCTTGTGCCTGTGACGACGAGAGTCCTTCACAGTCACCCTGAATCAGTGGCTCTGTTTGAGCAAATACCATCTCCCTCTCCTTCATCCATCTGGAGTCCCATAACAAAGCCTGGATTACTTATATGCCATTAAAGTTGTTAAAGTTCATAATTCATTCATTTAAGTATCTGCTTAGTCTCCATTACAGTGTGTGTTTTTTTTTAATATTAGAGTCTCATATGGTACAATTCCTTAGAGTCATATGTTTTAATTCCTTTATACAGTATTGAAACTAGAGGGACTCATAGCCATAGGGAATTGCTTGTGTGCACACCACACACACACACACACACACACACACACACACACACACACACACACACATGCACACAGGCGCGCGCCCGCAGTGGAATTAGAGGTAATTAGGGAGAGGCAGTAATTGCTGGCTGAGAGCTGAGAGTGGTGTATTCGTATGCAGGCACTGCCCCCTGCAGTAAGATAAAAGAAGGGTGGCAGATGAACATTATCTACCTTTCATCACCTCTCTCTCTCTCTCTCTCTCTCTCTCTCTCTCTCTCTCTCTCTCTCTCTTCTCCTCTTGTGAAATTGTTCAATGAAGGGAGGGATGGAATTATATTCTATGAGCAGAATTTGGATTTCATGTAGTGTATTTGGAAAAATGTAATCGTAAATATTTTGTGAGGATTCTTCAAAATAACTGGGATGTTGCTTGAAGATCTGCACATTGTCCATGGAGATTTACCAGACAGGAAATCATTGTTTGTTTAATTGTTATTCTTTGTCACTCATCTCCATTGTTGAAATTAAACACATACGATATATGCAATTACTTAATATATGTTAATTTTGTTTTAAAAAAAAAATACTCAAGATACTCAAAGATACTCAAGACACAAAATGTCTTTAACCCCAGAGAGCATTTGAGTCTGTCCAAGCTGTGCAGTCCTATAGTATGTGGTGGTGTAGCGTGGTGCTGAGTCTCCTCAGTGTTGCTGTGGAAACAAAGCTAAGATGAGCAGGCTTTCCAATAGATGGCATCAGAACACTGGTGTGGAGGAGGGCCAGATGTGGAGGGCTTAGGGGAAGCACACACTCTCCCATCTCACATCTCCTCTCTGGAGGGGACCACAGGAGCAGGGACAGGCAGGACATCCATAGGAATATGTGCATGCCATGGACATGTTATATAAGAATATATTCATTTTTCACAATTCTGGTGAAAATAAACTGTAGATTATCGATATAAATTATGACTCAAAAGATTTTGAAGCAGTATAAAAATAAAATTGAATGTCCGCACACTTACTCCCGTTTTGCTTTTGAAGTCATTAATTATTGATTGTCTGCATCTTGTCATCAAATCAAATTTTTTTTTTACAATACTTCAGGAAGACAAGGCTAGTGTTAAGTAGAGAATGGTTGTTCAGACCAATATTCTAATCATTCTGTTATGCCCTGGCATAGAGAAATCTACATTGAAGGAGGAAAAACAGTGTTGAATATCAGGCTTCTAAAGATGTGAAGCAGAAGGCCAAAAAGAGAGAGACAACAGGTTGGTTTTGTGTCTGTTTTCATTTTCTTTGACATGTGTGTTTCAGACTGAGAGTGACAAGGAACCTTCACCATTTCAGAGAGGAAAATTGAACAGACAGGGTCAGACAGGAGGTTAGGTGTTTCTGTCCTCTTGTGTGTGTGTGTGTTTGTGTGTGTGTGTGTGTGTGTGTGTGTGTGTGTGTGTGTGTGTGTGTGTGTGTGTGTGTGTGTGTGTGTGTGTGTGTGTGTGTGTTTGTGTGTGTGAGTGTGTTTTTACTTGTCAGGCCCAAGATACATGCTGTTGAAATTCACTGCAGATTTGATGCACTGGTGAGATGCTTCTGGAAACCTAAATGAAAGTAATGTAAATAAGTGCATGGGTACAGGGATATTAGACCAACTGAGAATTAATCACATATCCATCTGAAAAAAATAGTAGCATATCTTCTCATATGTCTCCATTTATAAAATAAATCTATAAAATAAAGACAACAACAACAACAAAAACCCCCACCAAAATAAAATTAAAAAAAATCTGCAACAACAAAGCTTCCTAGTAAGATGTCAGCTGAATGAACTCCCCAAAAAAATCATCAGCGCATCTCCATACGTTAGTCTTCTCTGATGGTGGGGGAGATGATCTTTTGTTTCCGAGTTGGAAATGTTCGCCGCTGACACATCCTCTCTGCGACGCGTCTGCTCTAATTCAACTCTGATACAGGGGTGATGATTGAAACGCCAAGGCAACTAACAATCCCTGTCTTTGTGCGCTGGCCCCCAGAGCAGGAACCCTCTCATCTCTCCTCGCCGCTCTCCTACCCGCCCGCCCGCCGCCCGCCTGCTCCCACAATCAGCCTATCGTGGCCGTAATTAAATGATGATTTTATAAAGCGTGAGACGGCATTATGACCAACAGCAAATAGGTGTTCTTTGGTGAGCTAAATAATCCTAATTTTCTCCAGTGGCAATTTCTCTCTCTCTCTCTCTCTTATCTGTGTCACTAAGTGTTTCTTTCTAAGAGTTCCTTGTCTGGTTCTCCACAGCACGGCAGGATTCTTCCTTTTTTTTAATTATTCAAAAAGGCATTTAAAATGAATCTTTGTGAGACATACTGTAAAGATGACTGGAAATGTCTCTGATGTTTTCTTTACAGTGAAGGGGGAAGATATTAATGTATGATGGTGCTGAAAGCACAAAAAAAGGAATTCATACATTTTCACTCAAAAGTCATATTCTCTAATTTCACTTTCATTACATGCAGTAATCTGCTGTTATTTGCACAACAGATTATTATTATATAATCAACTCATCAGCAATTTTATGTTTAAAAATAGAGTAGACAGTAGCATGCTCAGTTTTTTTTTCTCCACAGTACAGTGTCCAGTGTTGAAATATATTTAGTTTTGGAAATCTGAAAAAGAGCTGAAATGTCGGGCAGGCCCGTGGAGATGTGTGTGTGCTGGGGTGTACAGTAAAGTCTCTATACACCGAGCAGTCTGCCCAAGATGCTGTCGGTAATCAGTGATCTTATAGCGACGGCTGAGCTGTTAGTGAGAGCACGGTACAAAGCCCGAGCTTTGCCGACTGCTTTTGAAATGTAACTTTGCTCTGTGATCCTCAAATGTTGTGGTGAATAATGGAGGCCACCTTCTGTCTGTTTCATTGCCTCTCCACTTTCTTCTCTTTTTCTTTGCACTTCTTTTTTTTTGGAGAGAATTAAGCTGTAGGTCTAATTCGAAATATTGGAACACAAAAGCTTAAACGCATTATCTCACCAAAGGAGGGCAATTGGTAGGATGATTTGATTGAATAAAAGAGAAAAATGGCTGCACCAAGCTTTTTAAGTTCAAGGATGTATTGATGGAAGCCTATCATTTTAGGCAATTAATGTGTGTGTCTGCTGGAAAAAAAAATTGATTATAGATAAACCCACAACCTTCAAAAAAAGAGTCTAATATTCTCACACCTCTATCAAGATCCTTTCTTTGAAAAAAATATAATCTTAAATCAAGATGACCAGTTGTGAGAAAGAGATGTTAGGGCATAAATCCTCTTAACAAGATTGCCACCTCTTCAAGATACAATGCAGACAGGAAAAATTAAGCCACATTTATCAGATTGAAATTAATATACTCTTTAGAAAATTTGATTTTATAATGTTAAAATTTACTTTAAAGAAAATATTCAGTTTTTCTTCATTTTAGTATTAAATTACACACTATCCAGTAGTTTAATTTCTGCAGGTATTTGCTACAGAATCTTACTGAAAAAATGGCCTTTCATCTTTGATCAGATTTGCAAAATTAGATTTTTTTCTCTACAACACTGGCATTAATCAGTTTTGTATAGCAGAGGTCATATACATTCACTATGTGATCATGGTGATTTTACTCAAAAATCTGTATTGTGTTAACATCCATTCAGACATATTGAACCATAATATGATACAGTATATAAAACATCAAGATAAGAATACACAAGGCTATTGATTTTGCCACTGTAATAAAATATTTTGTTTTCATGCAATACCTATTATTATATACAGATAAAAAGCAAAAATAAAAGCAATGCATGTCTTACCCAGCTAGTGTGCGAGCGCTTGAGTTGGCAGCCGGGGCGTGTACGTTCTCTCTTTTGGTCTGTATAAGGTGTGTGTGTGTGTGCTCAGAAGTGTGTGTGTGTGTGTGTGTGTGTGTGTGTGTGTGTGTGTGTGTCTGCGCCAAAGTCACCGACGCTCTCCTGTCTCTGAACTGACCTCACAAAGGCCCCGACACACATACACCATTCTCTCTCAGCTCCAGCTCCTCAATGGGTTTCTACGCAGCACATTTTCATCATCTGATACCATTCAGACGCCATTGTTGGGCTATAATTGATTGTTCCAAATTCTCTGTAATGACAGGGAAAAAAGTAATAACGCAATTGGGCTCTGCAAAATAACAGTGGAAACATCTGAAAATTAGAGTTTGATTAAAAAAAAGGAGGGAGCGGGTTTGAGACATGTGAACGTTGTACTATACATGGTTGTGATTTTTTGTTTGGTGTGTGATCATCACATACAGTATTAGAATGCATGTTGCAATGCCATGCAAGCAGCTATTTTTTGTTTCATTACCTCATACCTTCATAAATTAAATTTTATAAGGTTATTTGGATTTTGGTTCTACTTGGTTATAGTTGCATATGTTGTCCACACTACACTGTTGCGGATTATTGTCTGTGTGTGTTTGGACACTAGTTATACCACCCTTTCACTTCATTTGGATGTTTCTGTGCACTTTGTCTATTTTGTCCCTATGATGCCTCATGCAAAAGCACTTGCAGTGGGTTCAATCCAGGCTGGAGGAAACATACATTTTGAAGCCATGGAGGCCACAATTTCAAATCATAGACTCTTGTTTTCACAGATCTACCTGTGCTTCACTACACGGTTGATATGGGTTATGATAAGGTTAGACTGCCATATGTCTCCTCCATTTAACCTCCCTTTCCGTGAGAGTGAGTGAGTGAGTGAGGGAGTGATGGAGTGAGTGAGTGATGGAGTGAAAAAAAAGCGAGTGTGCCTCTACTCTGAGAGGGGGTAATTTCCTCCCCATGCCAGCCCTATTATTCTGAGATCAGTGGCCGGGGCCCTCTCTCTCTCTCTCTCTCTCTCTCTCTCTCTCTCTCTCTCTGTCTCTCTCTCTCTCTCTGTGTCTCTCTTTCCCCCTGCCTCTGCCTGGCATGCCAGAATCCCAGTATGCCTCTGAGTGAGCAGCTTTGCTATGCCGCTAGCTTCTGTTTGTTTGGGGTTTTTGTGTGGTGCCAGAGTTTAGTGCCGGCACTTGACTGCAGTCCCTGAGGTGTTTCCCACATAACAAGGGGGACGTTGTGTTTGTGTGTGTGTGTGTGTGTGTGTGTGTGTGTGTGTGTGTGTGTGTGTGTGTGTGTGTGTGTGTGTGTTTGGGGAGTGGTGGGGAGGGGGAGGGTGGTGTTGGATGGAGTGGGGATATCTGTTCCCCAGGATCAATCGGCCATCTTAACGGAACATCCTCCACCATCTGGTCACAGCTTACTAGCCCACTCCCATCAAATCCCAATATTTGCGCAGGGCTGATCCCCCCCTCACCACACACACACACACACACACACACACACAATCCCAGAGGCCCCTGGCGGGTTTCACTGGCCCGACTCGCTCTCTGGCTCACGTCTTCAACACACACACACACACACACCACCCATTTCCTTTCCCTGTTACTCGCTTACACAGTATTCCTGCTGCAGATTAATCACTGAGTCTCTGTGGCATGCAGGGGAGACTCCGGCATTGAGTCACAGGGACTTGGGGACCCAAAAGAGCCGCGACAGCTTGATGTGGAGTGAGAACAAGGAGAATGAGAGAGCAAGGGCTTGAAAACAAACCGCCAATCACTTTTCCTGCTAGCCTTTAGCACTTCCTTTAGCCATCTGGTGGATAGATGATGAGAGAGGGATGTTACATCTCTATTTGTGCTATCAGTGTATGTGTGTGTGTGTGTGTGTGTGTGTGTGTGTGTGTGTGTGTGTGTGTGTTTGTGTGTGTGTGTGTTCCTAACCTCCTTGGTATTGGTTTGTTTGCGTCGTTTAGATTATTAGACAGCCCCATCTTAGGCTCGCTGTACTGTCCGGTCACCGACCCCTCCCAAACCCCTCTGTGTTTACACAGTAATTACATCAAGTTCCCCCAAAACTCCTGTGAGCATAAATTCTCCGCCCTGGTTTCCGCCTCATTACGGCCCCAGCTCCTCCTTTTCTCTCTCACTTTCATGGCGAGGCAAAGCTCTGAAAACCAACTGACTTGTGAGATTTCAGGCTCGCGAGTCAAAGTCACCTCGCATCTTCTCCAGCGCTCCACGCCACCAGCTTAGGCGGCTTCTGAGAAGGCGAGGCATGCGAGGCCTTTGAAAGTTCAGAGGCTTGCTACCTCACCGTTTTCTCCCCTCTCCGCGTATAAAGGGGGGAAAAGTCAGAAAAGCCCCCTGAAAGCCATTATGTGAGGGCTGTCAGTGGGAATGTGGCGTGGAGTGTAGAGGATGGGACCCTCTCCATCGTCCCTCCTCTTCAGCTCTCTCGCTGACCTTGTTGTGTGTGTGTGTGTGTGTGTGTGTGTGTGTGTGTGTGTGGTGCAGGCAGCAGCCTGACCAGGTGAGGTGTAGCCACGTGTTTATTATTAGCAGGCGTTCCCGCCACTGGCGCCGTCGATGCTCCCGCATCTTCCATCTCCAAAAGCTCTTGTACAGTATTATCTTCACCCCGCACACAATGGCCGAGCCACTGTAGCCGAACCCTCAAAGGGAATAAATTAGGCGAGAAAGAAAGGGAGTGTGCAGAAAGCATGAGAGGATGGAGAGAGAGAGGGAGGGAGGGAGGGAGGGAAGGAAGGAGGGAGAGAGAGGGGTTATACTGCGTTGTGGGATGTCAACCGTTCAGCCAAGGTCAGATGTGTCTCACCCATGCTGCCCCCCCACCTTGGCATTTGTGCTCAGTGTCGCGGTTCTGTAATCTGTAAACATTTATGGAAGGCAACGTGTTGAGGTGTGGTGACCACCCTCCCATTTAGCCCCCCACACCACACCACCCCCACTACTCCCAAAACACACCACCACCCCACCCTACCCCACCGCACTGCACCCTCGCCCCTCAGTTGCAAATGAGTGAGGCTGAAAGCGAGGGAGAGCAGGGAGGAGGGGGGGTAGAAAAAAAAAAGATGAGTGAAGCAAACGCACAGTGAGCGAGGGGCTAATAGGGTTAATTGTCATGTAAAAACCTCCACAGTCGACCGTGGGTCCGGGTGCGGCTCTTTACTAACCCCCCACACCGCACCCCACCGACCCCCACCCCCTCGCTCCAACCCTTCCAGCACCCCCCTACTCTCCCCAGCCCCTTTGTCTCCCACAGGGGACCCAGAGCCCAGATGGCATTTTCCTAGAGGCTGTGACCCACAAGGGGCCGTCGGCAGCCAGGAACAAGGTGCATCTCCTCCGACTAATTAATTTACTATTATAGCACCTGTTTCCGAATAGATAGGGCTGGGAAGGGCTGCGGTCCCCAGACACAGCGGTGGGCCTGGCTGGTAAATGGGCTTTGAGCTGATTATATTAAGCTGATGCTTTGATCATCTGAAGGCGTTAAAATGGAAATATGTTTGCTCTGGCTGCGGGCCTCCAGGAGGGGCGAGAGGAGAGGAGTGGAGCGCGTGGAGAGACACTAGCAACCAACCGCTAGCAGTCTGGAGACGCATAGCTGATTACTTGTGATGGTGGGATCACACACACCCAGGCCCCCGTGCCCCATGCTTTCTAAATAAGAAGATCCCCCCCTTCGCTAAGCCACTCTGCGGCATTCAGGAAAGAGGATGCTTCTTTCTTTCAATCTTTAGTTTCATTTTTACTCTCTCTTCTCCATCTTTTTCCCCCTTGCCCAGCTTACCATCTCCTCAAGTCTTGAATGTATATGAAACATGTGACCACCTTGCATTGTATTTTACATGTGATCCTGATTTCTTTTTCTTCACCTGATGCCACATGGAAGGATGCACACATATTGACGTATAGATCATATACATTTCGATGACGTCATTTGAACGTCTACCAGTAGATATTAGTATTAGTCCTCCCTATTGTCAGGAAAGATTCATGTTTATAGGGGTATTAGAGCATTCTGACTTCTTGGATGCTGCTTTCTTTCACTTGTGAAAGCTGTCAGAGCATCCAGTAATCATCCTCCTCAGGTCTCACACTAATCCCAGCCTCTGCTGGAACACAGAGTGGGGCAAATAAACCCGCTCTGCTTTCAAACACACTTTGGGGAGGGAGGGAGGGAGGCTATCTCTGCGTGCCTCTAAGTGTGTGTGTGTGTGTGTGTGTGTGTGTGTGTGTGTGTGTGCGTGTGTGTATGTGTGTGTGTGTGTGTGCGTGGATGCATGTGCTTGCTTGCTTGCATGTGTGTGTGCATGTATGTCTGTGTTTGTGTGTGTGTGTGTGTGTGTGTGTGTATATGTATGTGTGTGTGTGGTGGTGGTGGGGGGGGGGTGTCTGGGGTGTGGTTGGTGGGGGGTTGCGGTGAAATGAAGCATCGATGATGGAATAATAAGGGGTGAAAATGAGAGGCCTGGCTCCCAAACACTGGCACCCTGTAAATGGATTTAGCCCATGCTAATCTGAGCAGCGCTCGCTCACACTTCATTCATTTCCACACCAGCGCCCCTTCAGGATTAACATAATTTATCACCCATGAAACACCAGAAAACAATTTTTGCTTGTAAAAAAAAAAAAAATACACACCAACATTAGTGCTTGCTTAAAAAGATGCTACCGGAAGTTTTTTTTTTCTCTCTCTCTCTGCTCCTCTTTCCTGAGCGTGGGGGACCGTTTCGCCCGTGCTCCTGCTGAACTCCTGTCTGCTCGTATCCTCGCTTCGTGCATGACAGCTACAGGATGAGCGTAGCTTTATTTGACAGTTATTAGTAATGTATTAATTTAATATAGAGTGGGATGGGCGCCCTGTAATCCTGAGGGACATTAATCATGGCTGTTTGCTGTGGGGCTGCTGGCTGGCTGCAGCGGGCAGGTTGAGTGTGTCATCACCTCCTGCATATGAGACGCACACACACCTAGCGGTGTTAATTGAGACGGGGTAAATATTTGTCCAGTATACAGCACACGGTTATCGGCGTACATCTCATCGGAAAGGGTCAGACGTCCAAAAATAGCTGCTGACATCATATGTGGACCAAAGCTCGAGTCATTACTTTCCTTTCATGAATTGAAGATACTTTAGATATTTGTTTTTGTTTTTTTTTTTTACATGTAACTTATACAGAACTAATTTTATGGAGTCAGTGTTATTTGATATCAGGGACAGTTACCGACAGCTCTTATGGAAAAAAGCTCAAGCTCTTTTGTAACTAAAACTTCTTAATGCATTGAACCCACCCCTGATCAAACCTTTGTATATTTAAGCATCCAGTATCCCGGATGCTGTCACTCAGGTCACCTTTGTATTTGATAGCTTAGTTCCAGTGAAATAAGAGCTGCGTAATACCAGCCGTTATCACAAGCCCCTGAGGGTTCCTGGAACTAGTATTAATTAGTTCCCAGGGGAAAAATAAAAAAGAGCAACATGTCAACATGGAACCCACTGCTGTTTGCCTGTGAGATTTAACTGGGGAACTCCTGTGGCCCTGAGCACACAAGCTTGATCTTCAAACGTACACCCAGCCAAACGCATACGTGACTACCATTGTGCTTGCCTATTTAGAAGGAAATGGCGCTGTTTGCTGTGCAGCGTTTGGTCAGTATTCCGGTCTCCTCTTGACTGTCCTGTGTGTGTGTCTGGGTGAGATGGCCTGGTCTGGTCTCCACCCTGTTTCTCTGTTTGTTCGCTTGTGTTTGTAACCTAGAGGATTCTATTGACACAGGCACCCCTCGCTCTCTGACAATGGAGGCAGGCTATGTTGTGGTTGCGCGCGCCCAACCTGAGCCATCAATGCGCTTACAATGTTTTCCTCCGCATGCCTTCTAATTTGGTTTTAGGGGAGGGAGAGAGAGAGAGGGGGAGATAGGCAAGAACCGAGAGAGAGAGAGAGAGAGAGAGAGAGAGAGAGAGAGAGAGAGAGAATTAGACTTGCTCCCTTGCACACACTATCTTACAAGGCATGGGAGTGGGGCCTCTCTGTATCTTAACATTTATTTTTCCAATTTCTTCCCTCTCCTCTTTCAAATCAGTATGTGTGGCGTGCCACAGTGATTATAGTCTAAAGGTTTCCCCACTTACCTGACTGGGAACAATGAGCTCTCTGTGAATAGGTGCTATTCACATGGTTAGGCTTTAATGGTCTTCCAGGGTGATATGGGGAGGGGAGGGGGGGGCGTTAGGGAGGAGGGGTGCGGTATCTCCCATGCAAGCAGAGTCTGAAACGCATAGCAATGATGCCTCAGAAGCTGGAGCTCTATAATGGGAGCTTCCTTAGCTTAATCTACCCACACAGATGGTTACTGTATCCTGCTCGACTGAGACAGAGGCAAAGAGGACTTATATGAATACTAAAATGGAAAAGAAATCTGTGCCAAATAAAAGTATTATTTTTTTCCTCCCTCTCTGTCTTTTATGCTCCAGTAAGAATAATTGTATTCCTGATGCTTGGAATGAGTGTAGGTTCCCTAGCCCCCCTAACGAAGCGACAGATGTTGCTGCTTGAAGCCGTGTGGTTGACCATGAACAACGTCTCGGTTTAAATCTCTGCCAATTTGGCATTGTTAAGTCACGACTGCTTATTGAATGTCTGGTTTCAGTCCTTGGTGGAGATAGGAAACACCAGGGACAAAAAAGACTCTTGAAGCGTAGAGGTCAGTCCAATAACATGAAGTCTCCTCGTAGAATTGAAGAAGGAGATGACTCTGATCAGACAGAGTCAGGCGAGAGGTGTGTGAATGCACATGTCGAAATTTGGGATTTTGAAATTGAGATTCAGAGTTTTATAGCTCTCTGTTTTATACACCTACTTAACACAAAATCCATTTAATCAATAGTGAACAGTTTTTGTCTTAGGTATTTGTCTGAGGCTTTGAAGTCAAAATGTAATGTTCCAACAAGAAGACAGATTTTAGCCGTAGCATTGCAGCTTGTGTCTTGTCTTTTGGCAAAGCCCTGCTAGTCTATCTGCTGTCCAGTGTGCTTAGACACTGATTAGACGCCAGCGTCTCTCCAGCCTGGCCATCGCACTGGCTAATGCCTATTTCCTTTGCCTAACTGGCATCCCAGAAAATTCTTTCAGCATTTTAGTTGAATTATTGCATAAAGAAGATTAGAACCAAAAATCTTGACTGCTGTTCGCGAGGCCATTAATGTGCTTTGGGTAATTGAACAAGCCTTAGCGATGTTTTATGTGGGATGTGTTTTACCACAATATCATCAGCTTGGCAGTGTTTACATACAGTAATAACAAGTTCTGTCATTCAGGGACCCGCCGAATTCACAGGCAATTCGGATTTATCGTAATCTGCTTTCCCTTGGTCCATATTTGTATAGAAAACACAAGATTTCATTTTTCTGTAATTGCCTCTCTTAATTCCGCACACCCCTCCACGCCAAGATTGGAAACATCCAGATTTTTTTTTTTTTCAGGGGGACATCTTGGGATTCAGACAGTGAAGATTTGGGGAGGCTTGAGATTTTCAGTTGGAACTTGAGTCGCGGACAGAAGTAGTTTGAAAACTGAAGCGGAGTGGCCTGCGCGGACATGATAAAAAGTAAGAAATTAAACATCTTAGTTTTAACCCTGCCACTCGTGGTGATACACGGAGTCTCCCTGCCTTTCTACTGTACCATTGACAGCCCTTAGCTTCTGCGCTAATCTCCCCCCTCATTGTTGTGGAAGGGGGGCACTGGGGCTGTTCTCAGTGGGGGACTTGGTGACATTAAATAAAACTTTGATTCCTCCTTTAGTTTTTTTTTGCCTTTGCTTGAGCCCTCACCATCAGAGTACATACTCACACTCATGCACACACACACACACACACACACACACACACACACACACACACACACACACACACACAGACAGACACGCATACGCATACACAAATACACACAGAGGAGGATTGTGGATAATGTATATTTATTGGAGGAAGCCTAATGCTAAGACATCACTGTTTGGTCAGGTTCAACTTTTGACTCCGGCTGTTGATGTAGTGCTCTGTGGGCACTATCATTTTTATCTTTACCGTATTTTTTCTCTTCAAGTCTCCAGTGTCAAAGAGAGATGATTTGGAACATGAAAGGGAAGAAGTTAGTGTATTTGAAAGCACACACTTGAACCTCTTCAGTGACGCATCTGTGTTCCTGCTCTGGAGGATTGAAAGACAGTTTGTTCCCTTAAAACCGGAATCTTTTGCACTGAAAAAGAAAAAAAGCCCTCTTGTTGACCACTGACGATCTTAGACAGACCAAACCAATGGAGCCAGATTTTCCGAGTCGTCCATGAAAGTGTAATCTCAAACTCAAGTGGGCACCAATTGGCCTGATTTTCTTTTTAATTCATCGGCAGTTGCTTTACACAAACCTGTTTTTTTTCCCAGGCTTCCCATTATGGCAGTCCTTCGCTTTCACACTACACCTGTTCGTATCGCACAGATGTACGTCTAGCGAGATTGGTGGTGGGGGTAGGGGGGCAGTCCGAGACTGGCTTGAAACAATTAGAGA
>JAODXP020000022.1:4272809-4297809 GCA_027497455.2 Sardinella longiceps | reverse complement strand
ATTCTATTGAAGTGCAAGTGTAAAATGGACTTTGTTCAGGTAGTCACTTTGTTTTCATGCTGATAATATTCATCTAGGGCAAGGGTTTTTCTTCTTTGCTCTTCTGGCAGGATTCAGAGGCACGGAGAATGCAGGGGAAAATTAGCCCCCTCTCAGTGTCCTGGGAGTATTTGCTCATTGATTTTATGCTATCGATAAAGAGTCTTGCATAATGTGCTTAATTCAGGGAAATATACCCACCTTCCGTCATTGTTTAGCCCCGTTCCTTTAGAAGAAGTGGATCTTGAAAAAAGCTATTAGAAGCGCTCTATTATAGGGGGGAAATAGAGAAGGAGAATTGCAAGTGCAATCAAGACGCTTATTAGAGATTTCATTGGTGGATCCTTCCCAGCTGCCTGGAACCATCCCAAGCCATGAGAGCACCTCTCTTCCTTTACAGCACACAGAATGGGATCATAATTAGTCCCAGGCATAGACTTAGGGAAGATAGGGACGATTCTATTGCATCTTATTTTAAGCAGATTGTTTAGAGGGTCTTCAAGTAGCACAATGGAGTGCATGAAGGCTCCTGTGACTGCTATATATTTATGTGTGTTTATCATATATGCCTACCATGAAAATATATAAAATATATTATATTATAAAAGATATCATATATCTACTTTATTGGAGAATAGAGAATAATGGCAACAGACAAAATGTGGTCAAACGATTTTTTAACCATATGGACATAATTTATGTATGATGATTTTGATATGTAAATAGCACAACATACATTTGAATGGGAATGTTTTAGTCTAATTTGGTCTAAGGTATGTTTATGTAATCCTCTCGAAATACGCATTATACCATAGTGCTCTCAGGAGGATTTCTCTCGATGAGATATTGTAAAGTGTCACTAAAACATTAATGTCATTTCATTGCAAGGTCAATGCAGTCAGTAACAGTCCCAACCTTTTATTTGTGAATGCATGAATTAAACATTAATTTAATAGGATAAACATTAACTTTAATAGGATGCTGATGATTTAACCACGGGTCTGTATAGCAAGGTAAAAGAAATGGTTAAGGTAGAGTGTCTAAACAAGGCAAATATGAAGGCCCCCCCATCTCAAGGGCTTCTTCTCTATCTCTCTCTCGTTTTTTTTTTTTTTTTTTTTTTTTTTTTAACAAGAGCTTAGGTTGTGTCATCTTGTGGAGACTCACCCATCTCCTCCAGTGCATTACCAAATGCTCTAATTTCCTTGGCAAGCTTGGTGTTTATTGTGAGGCTGAAATTGAAAATGGTCGGTAATGGAGCGAGCTTCACAGCCTTAGACCAATTCTGAATCTAAATTACTTGCTTCTTTTCAATGGCATCGACTGAGGAGAGCTTTGTGCGCCTCGTACCTAATCAACCCCCAGTGTGACCCGAGATCCGTCCGCCCTCCTGGATTAATGATAAAATCCTTGGTTCAAACAATTATTCGACCCGAAATGGCTGGCCATTTTAGTCGGAAAATTAAAGAATGTGAAATTAATTTTTTTTCCTCCAGACTCAGCATGTTGTAGTGCAGCACTTATTTTTGATCTCTGCCCTATAAACTTGATTTCCTTTCAAAAGATTTTTTTTTCCTCGCTGTGTGATGTCGCACACCTCTTGGCTGTCTTTTATAACTGAATGACTGAGTTCAGAGTGTAGCGACAGCCTTGGGGGTGAAAAAAAAATGGGAAGACTGGCCATTCTCCTGAACTCCATATTAGACCGTATGGGTTGGAATGTAAAGATCTATTAGATAACATATTGGATTAATGCATATGATTTACGCAGGCCAGCTTGTTCAACCATGGGAGATTATGTCGGAAAATAACCGTTTGATCAAGAGAATGTAAGCAAACTATATGACAACTGCAAAAATCTGTATTACAGATTAGTTTAATGCAAGACACAGACCCTTGTGACAAAACTAATAGATTGTAAATATTAAACAAAAAAAAACTGTATTTTCTCCAACATCTCATGTCTCCTGTCCCAACTCAAGGCTTTGGTGAGCTCCATCTTAATTCATTCATCAGGGAGCATATCATCCTTTAGCCTGAGCACCATCACTGGCACACATGATCAAATGTGTGGATTAAGTGGAGAAGCCACAGCAGCTTATGCAGGCTGTGTGGAGTTGCCAGCTGTGCATGGAGGTTTGGAGATTTTTTTGCAAGCGCAGTAGCTTTAGGCAGCCTTCAGGAAGGGGCTAGGGACTGATACACCTGTGTGCAGCCTCTACCATTATTCAAGGTTTCAGATCAAAAGACTAATTGATCCATTTTCCTCTTTGTATGTGTGTGTGTGTGTGTGTGTGTGTGTGTGTGTGTGTGTGTGTGTGTGTGTGTGTGTGTGTGTGTTCTGTTTCTCACCATTAGAGGGCACCCTGACATCCACCTGCTAGTCAGAACGCCATGAGTGAAAGCGATCTAGACAGACGCCTGCTGAGGCGATGAGACTCTATAAGTGAGGGAGCTCTATAAGTGGCCGTAGATGAGGTTCCAAACAGAGGGAATTCACACATAATGTAGGCTTTCTATGAGAGGGAGGATTATGAAATCTCAGTAGAAAGTATGTCAAGTAAATTAATTTAATAACCTTTCATTTACATATTATTTATTTCTCTTTGGTACTAGCCATTTGTAATTCTCAGTACTCAATACATACTGTAGTAAGCCTATCCCAGGTGGAAAAGTATGTGTAAAAAAATATGTGAAACAAGTATAGTTTAAGTATTCTTACAGAATATTTGCAGTAGATTTAATACACTTGAAGTTAGGAATAATGGGAATAATGATTTTGTCTTTCTTCCAATATTCATTTAAAGCTGTTTAGTTGGTCTTCAGAGCCAAACGATTTAAACTTGTGAAGCTGAACTTTGTCATTAATAGCATTTCTTTTTCAAGGACTGATGAATATATCAGGTGCATAATTCTGACCTTCTTGAAACACAAAGAATGTTGTTGTAGAGTGCCTTAGAGCGCGCGAGTGTGTGTGTGTGTGTGTGTGTGTGTGTGTGTGTGTGTGTGTGTGTGTGTGTGTGTGTGTGTGTGTGTGTGTGTGTGTGTGTGTGTGTGTGTGTGTGTGTGTGTAGGGTTCAGAAACACTCAGGATTCTTAAAGAGAAAGCAAAGGAAATGCATTGCCATGGAAACAGGTTCAGTTTCATTTAGGATGAGGGAAATAATTAGTGATGTGTTCATCTATTATATCTGTTGTCTGTTAAGGAGCCTTCCCTCCTTTTTTTCTCTCGGCCATTAGGACACATTTTGTATGTATGTAATGTTTTATTTTACACTGAGAAATCTTGCTATCTATCCAGATAAATCAAAGTAAGAGGGTACTCAAGTAACCTACATAACTAATACATTTCAATTAGCATAACAGAGAAAGCCTGCTGTGCCTGCCTCAGTGAGTTTATATGACACGTTTGCTTGTGTTTGTTAAGGTTGAGGGATTTCTGTTTTTTTTTTACCAGTTTTGTCAAAATTTTCCTTGAGGTCAAAAGTACAAATATTTGAAAGTTTGTGAACAGCACACTAAACAGAAAGCCGAAAGTGCTGTGCGTGTATATTTACCCCCTTCATTACTTAAATGATTTGGAAGTTTTTGAAAAAATTTCTAGAGATATGTCCTTGGAAACATTGTTGAAAGATTAGACGCAATGGCCAGAGATCTCATTTAAATATTTACCCCTCAAGGCTGATTATGCGCTTGTGGCTTGGCTATTTCCTTACCTCTATGGAAAGCCAGTAAGAAGCTTTTCATAAGCTAGAACCTGCACAACCCATCTGCACGTTTGCCTATTGACTTGTTGCTCTGCATATTTTGAAGGTAAATTTGTAAGCCTGCAGGGACACGTCTATCTCTGTGCTTTCACCCTGGTTTGAAAGGACAGTCTGATTAGGGCTTTCACCAGAAAAGACACAGCACAGATTCTGCCCATATTTGAACCACACACCTAGAGGTAATGCAACAAAGTCCAAGGTTAGCGAAATGAAGTGTGGTGGATGTTGACTGAGGGTACATTGGCTGTCTTCTTGGGCTTTTAAAATCCAAATTTATATTAAGGTACAAATACACAGAAGCATGTAAACATTAACATTTTTGCAAGGTCTGCTATTTGACTTCATGTTCATCAATAAAATATTAATGTTGTAAATGGTAGCTTCATTATTCATGCAATTTTATTCATATTTTGGTTAGCCGTTGACTTTGTATGATGCCCTCTTTCAGTTCTGTACCCTCATTGACATTACAGCTTCCAGCCACGCACATAAACACACACACACACACACACACACACACACACACACACACACACACACTCTCACTCTCTCTCTCTCTCTCTCTCTCTCTCTCTCTCTCTCTCTCTCTCTCTCTCTCTCTCTCTATCCCTCTCTCCAAACCCTGATTTGGGCCCTGCAACTGTCTGTTTGTCTCACATTAGAAATTCTGCGAGGCGTCTCTCTTCCCTGGGTGCGTCCCCCATCTCCCCCTTTCCCTTAGTTGGCCGTCGCTGTCGGCACAGGCAGGGGAGGATCATCACGTGGCCAGAAGGCAGTTCCTTCATTATGCAGCTGAAACAATAGTATGTTCATAGCTGCACTAATTATTATTCTGAGAATGTACCAATTTGTTACATCCAGAGTGACAGTCAGCCCAGGCCTTGAAAGGGGCAGCGCGCCAGCCATTGCAGTCAAGTGAAAGGGCTTCTTTCATTCCGACTAGTGGGACAGGAATGACCCTGTCGCATATGTGGGCAGAGGGAAGGGCCCCGTGCCAGCCTCAACAGTCTGTTACCAAGTTTCATCACTCAAGACTGGCAAGCCAAAGTCCGGCCAAGGCTTTGCTTAATGCCATTCATGAGGCCCGCCAAAATAACGGCCACTGTTGCTAGGGTTGTTTTTAAGGGGGGTGGTGGTGGTGGGGATTTGAGGGGGGGCTAACAAAAAAGCAACAGCGTCACTTCAAGTCGGTCAAATCTGATCCCTCTTTTCCTTTGAAAGATGGAATCAGCACATCAGCTTTTCCGTTTGCAGGCGTCAGAGGAATAAACAGGGAAGGCTGAGGGAGTGCAGTCTCCTGCTCCTATCAGTGGGGCATTCCCTGCCATTGATTTCATATTTAATTTGATATCCAAGAGTTTTGTTTCCTATAGGCTAATAAGCTGTGCAATTATCTGAGCATATGCTCACTGCCAGCCCCCTGCTGTGAGACAGAGGATGTTTTCTGATGTGCAATAATTTGATTAGAAATGTACTGTGCTTGCAATTAAACTACAGCTTAAGATGTCAAGAACAAGTGCTACCCTTGCCACTCGAATTTAAAGGGACAACTCCATTAAAGCAGCAGACCTATGTGCTTGATTTCATGTGTAAATAGCTGCGAGTTACTTCTTAAGATGCCAGATGACAATTGCAGACATCTCTTGGAAGGTGCCAATTCCTGGTGTAAACATAGCATCTATGTCTCGTTTTATTTTATATTGTCTGAATTTAATAGCCTATGTGGACTCACCCAAAGACTGGTGTATAGAAATAAGATTTTGTAACTTTGTACGACCTCTAACTACATACTTTTAATGACTGTTACATAAGTCCTCACAATTACAATGTATTTTTTTGTGCGTGTATCATTTTCTGAGAAATACATTTTTGCTAATTGCAATTTTTTTTGCAATAGATGACAGTACTTTTTTCTGAGTTTCATTTCTTAACATACTCAAGAAACCCTATGAATGGTTGATTATGTGAAAAGCAAATAATCGGATATCCTATGCGATTAGATTTTCTATTCTTTGACTAACTTTGTATTTGACAGCTCATTTTTTATGTTTGAGTGTTTATACACAATACCCTCTCCATACTGTAAACAAATACAAGCTCCACAAAAAAGATGAGCTCCACACAAACTTATAGAAATATAATTATGGAAAAACAAAAACACAGAGCTGTTTGTCCCTTACTCAGGGTCTGGTGTAAACATGGCTCTAATGAGGCCATGGAAAGCTCTCTCTCCAGTGCTGTGAAGAGCTTTGGGTAATGAGTGGGCTTGGTTCAGAATTGCTGCCTTAACCTATGGCATACTTACAGTCCCCATTAATATGCATTATGGGCCCCCAGTTTTGTGAGGCCCCCTCTGGGCTGTCCCTCACTGACAGACATTGTTAGCCCTTGGGTTACGAGCTCAGTGTTTTGGCAGCAGAGAGGGGCGCCAGCTCAAACTGCACTCATTATGACATAATCCTGCATTAATCCTATCCTCTATTAATAGCCGATGACAGTGGCGGTTGGTTCACTCTCTCTCCGCCACCTTCTTCGGGGGGTTAAATTGCGGGGGCGTCGTTATGCTAAGTCTTTGTGAGTTGATTAATGTCCTTCAATGGGAGAGCAGACGTGAAGAAGGCACTGGTGGGGGGCCTACTTGTTTTTTTAAAGGCTCCCCTAAAAAGAGGCCACTATTTTATTGTGTCATGCTATTTGTTGAAGCTGTGCTAGCTTTAGATAAGGAGAATTGATTGTCTAATTATTGTGTTGTTCATAGGTTTGGAACCATTGTTGCATATTGTGTATGTAAATCCTTCCCACTCCCAATTATTGGAGGTTTGATGAAAAAATAGCACATTACTTTCACAGATAGAGAAACACTGACTCATAAGAAGTTATCGCACCGTAGGTCTGAATTGTGGGGTGGATGTGTTGCCATGGAAGCATGTAGCCCACAACACTATTGCCAGAGACATTATAGCCACCCACCCTGTTAACCACACACACACACACACACACACACACACACACACACACACACACACGCATGGACACACACACACACACAGACACAGACACACACCAGGCCGTTAGACCAGATCCATCTACGTTCAACAGCAGCCTACTCACTCACCCCCCGTGACATACAAAAGACAAAAGACAACAGGGCAACGTGAGACAAATATTTTAATGTTGACAAATGGGTGCCTCATGAAAGTGGTTTTGCGAGGACACTGGGTGGGATGGGGGGGAACTCTAAGGTCAGAACGCTGGCATCAGCCTCGAGTTACACACCACGACACTGACGCACACGGACACTGCGGTCAGTCAGTCACAAGCTCTTGTATTCACTGCTTGATAGCCGCTGGTAAATGACTCAGCCTCGATTCCGGGAAGACCTCCTGTTTAAGTAACTGGCCCTGCACTCTGCTGCATGTGTGACTTAACCTCTGCCAAAAAGGAAGGGGGCTTGGGGAGGGCAGCCTTGGCATCAAGTAGAGCAGGTTGTTCCGGAACCTTCTAGCCGGAAGCCTCTTCCCTCAGGTCCCCAGTCAGGTCCTCAGTCTTTGGCCCTCTCCTCTCCTCCTCTCCTCCTCTTCTCCTCTTCTCCTCCTCTCTTTTCCTCTCCTCTGCCCTCCCCATCCCGTCGCTCTGGCCCAGGTCTTGCATTCCTGATGGCTGTGGCCCAGACGGGATGCTGCGGTCAGCAGTGAAGCAGCACTTTTGTTTGGGAGCCTGCGAGTCTGACGCTGACTGACCTTTTGCATCAGACAAGCGTCATGTGGCCAAAGAGCCAAAGAGGAGGAGGTGAGCGCTGAGCTGAGGCAAAGACAGGACAAGTGCCCCTACCACCACTGTAGAACAGGCTGCTTTCCCAGCAGCTAACCTAGCAGTGCTGCTGGCAAAGTAAGAAGTGTGTAAGCATCATTTATGAGTCACTCACCGTCTTTGTTTTACCTTTTAATCTGATGTCATGATGTCATGCTTTTAACCATTTCAATGAAAAAGTAGATAGTTCGGTATAATTTGTTATATTCCATTCAGATTAGTCTTATGGCTCCCTACTAAACTTTGAGTAGATTTGAGATAGGTTGCTCAGATATTCAGTAATTTGAACTTTCTTCATGATAAAAGTGAGATAGTAACATGTACATGTAAAAAAGGCCTGTGAACACGTATTTCATATTGATGGTGAACCTCTTGTTGGCTAATGTTCACTAAGACATATGAAATAAATAATCCCTTAGGATGCTGGACATGGTCTTACACATTTTCCTGTCATTTGACTGTTCATCTGAGACATATACATGTCAAAAGTGTCAGTTTCATCCAACCAATGACTCATTTGGTCATGTAGTTATTTAAGAGCATTCCAAATTTGATGAAATTGCAATAATATCTGAATAGTCTCAAAATTGGATTTTTTAAAGCTTCATCATATCTAACATCTAATATTAGTCTAGTATTGAAAAGAAGTAATTTTTCTCTTTGGAAATGCCATGAGTCTTGTTGACATCATGAACACTTGAACACTTCCTGTCCACATCTAATCCCTGACCATAAAATGAGATCTATACATCCAGTAGGCCTACAGTATGTATAAAATAATCCTACTAGTCCAGCTCCATGTCGAGCTGTCATAGTTCACCCTCATCATCCTCCCATCTCATTTCCTCACAGCTTACATGTGTCAATACCCCACACTTATGGAGACGTCCTCCCCTGGCAGACAGCAGTCAGAGAGAGAGAGAGAAAGAGGGAGAGAGAGGGATCAGCCCTCCTTACATTCTTACTCCTTACTCTCTTTACATTCCCCTTCACAACTGTTGGATTGCGCTCATCAGGCAAGCCACAAGTTTCACAAGGCAATCAATTAAGCAGCTCTTCCCTCGGGGCCCTCTGTCTAATATGGTGCAATATGGCCAGGCCAGAGTAATTAGAGGAGCTGTGAGCGGTGGCACATGCTACGCTAGGCGCTAGGCTTCTCCCTCAGGGCCCCTCTGTTTGTCAACCGCCTCTTCATCTCCCCTAAAAGAGCAGCAGCACCTCGAAATAAAACAAAATCCTCACAAGTCACAAAGCCTGTTTAGACGTAGGAGCCTTGAGTTAAGGAGTTATGTGCATAGCTTTGCATACTTGTAAGCTCACAAGTACCGGTGCAGTTCAAAGACAACAGAACACCAATTAGTAGAGCACTTAATTTTTCATGGTCATGCTTCTTTGTTTAAATAGGCTGTGCATCTTTTCTTGCTTAAGGCTGACTCCGTTTTGAGAACCATCAACAGCTGAAGTTTACTCTAGGTTTCAGAACCATTAACACTAATAGCTACACACAGTATATAACTCAATCAGCAGTTGAATATGTGTCCATTTGTGATTAAACGCTAAACAATGTATGTTACATCTGCAAACATACATTTATTGTTCAGTATTTAATCAGTGAGGTCATTTGCAGTTCCTTCAGTTTCCATGGCACACACAACAACTATGTGCCTTTAGCTACCACAATTACCAAACATAGTAGATGCATAGAATTCAATCAGTGGACAGTGGATTTTTTCAAGAAATTCCATAGAAATGCAGACTGCTGCAAACTGTTAATGGAAAGCATTACATAGAAAGGTATATTAAGTTTCAGATACATATAGAAAGAAGCTATGTGTACAGGGTCTTGGTCTTAGACGATTGTTTCAAAATCTTCTTTTCCCTCTTTTGTCGACTATTTCTTCTACAAATCCACTCCCAAAAATGTTAGTAAGCTCTGTAATTGTGAATAAAAACTATTTTGTAATTGGCAAATCATGCAAGCAACATATTTGTTTGAAGTATTCCAAGGACAAATTATCAGGTATAAAACCTTTTGATATAGTACACTCTCTTTATGTGCCAATATTTAAGGACTACCCCGAAAAGGATATACTACTGCTTAAAGCATAATATATAAAAATGCTCCATAAAAAGGCACTACTGCACCTCCATACCATTGTAGGTGCTGATTTTAAAAATAATAACACAACCAATAACCAATAAAACATGTCGGGTGATTTGTCTCTTCTGAAGCCTGGAGGATGCCAGACTGATGTCCAAATGGAATGATTTTTTAACTTGTGTAACCACAGGACAGTTTTCTGTGTCCTTTGTCCATGTCTAGGTTCATCTCAAATGGGCTTGAGCTCAGAGAAGGATGTTAAACCCCTGAATAATGACTAAATATGAAGTATTCTTTGCATGGTTTTCACTAGCATTCGTGGTTGGTGTGTCAAAATGTGTTCATAAGACAATGGGCTTTTCTATGTTCTCATGAACACATAAAATGATTTTCATAGAATGATTATATCTTATATACTGTACATGTTGTCTTTGTAATAAAGAGTCATGAATGGCTCCTCTGTGATGTTTACACATTCATGTTGGCAGTTAATGTAATTACTTATGAAATGTTCCTTTTATTGTTTTTGGCATTATGTAACTTACACAGCCTTTTGGCTCTATCTCAGCTTTTTTGAGGTATGTTACAAGTATTAAATACCAAATAAGTGTATACTCCTCCCAAAACAATATATTTTTAAAATATTTCCCCAGTTCATATGTTGTCTTTGCACTATTCTCTATGGCTTGCATGTTTTGAAAATAATGTATTTCATTTTATTGACATTTTATAGTGTCCCAACTTTTGGGAGCTGGGTTAGTAGCAGGCTGCCCAAATGAAATGTGTGTGGTTCTGAATGGCGCTGTTTGGACTGGAGCTCAAGCGTGAGCGTGCACTGTCAAGATAGACGGAGCATCTGTTGGTAGAGCGGCCCATGCGTTGGTAATTTCACCGGTGGGCGGCTTTTGTGTGACTGCAGCCAGCAGTGGCAAAACTGAGGCGCGCCGAGTCGGCAGGTGCATGCCACCAAATTACCGCCTGCAATTTGCATTTTCCTCCTCCTAAGAAGCATGCCATTATCATATCAAAGGGAACTCGCAGCAATGTCTAGTTTGGAGAGATGTGGCACCGCTTCAATTTGAGCAATTAATGCAGGATGAAGACACTTGTCAAGCATCCCAGTGCTCACTGCATCCATCATCATTGTTCCTGGTGCTGAAGGATGAGTCTCTCTCCGTCTCCCTCGCTCCCTCTCTCCCTCTCTCTCTCTCACTTTCACTCTCCCACTCTCCCCTTTGGGTTGAGAAGGAGAGCAGAGTATGGAGTACACACACACACACACACACACACATACACACACACACACACACACACACTCAGACCAAAAAGACATGCATGTGTGCACACACATGCTTATGCACGTGCCCACATACAAACAGCAGTACATGCACAACACACACAGTCAGAGTCATGCACACATGCATCCAAACACACAAAAGAAAAACAGCATTTTTATCCTCAATGCTCTAGTAGCATTGCAAAACAAATAAGTAATGAATATTGAGCAGTTTAACTCCTTTACCAATATGATTTAATTCATACAAATGATTTCATCCATTTATTTTTCTGAATAATCTGGTCTGGATCTGTGTAGATTGAGTGCGGTTTCTGTCGGAACATTTCAGTTTTCTATATTCTGGTCATGTGGGAAATGATGCCTTAAAGTTGTCATCATATTATTTATGGCTTTCACAACAGCTATCAGGGAGTCTGCACATCGCTTTGCTTGTTGAGTGAATTCATTTGTTTTACTGCCGAGTCTGACATGCTCTGCCATTCTCCCACAATTTGTCGGCCATTAAATCCAAAGCACAGTTCAATCAGGGCCATTATGGAACATCTTCTCTCCCGTTAAGAAACCGTCTTGTCATTTAGCTTTGGTGGAGGAACTCTCTCTCTCTCTCTCTCTCTCTCTCTCTCTCTCTCTCTCTCTCTCTCTCTCTCTCTCTCTCTCTCTCTCTCTCTCCTTTCCCTCCCTTAGTGGAAGAATTGTTCTGAAGCACTCTGCATTTTCTTTGGGGCTAGCACTTACAAGACTGTATTAGTCACAGCTGTTCCCTGTGATTTCCATTCCTTGCCTGGCACAGTCACTCTGCCAAGTGGCTCTGAGTGCCTTCCCCCATTCATATGCCTCCTGCCAGATCGCCTCCTTATTTCTCTGATAGTCAGCTGTCCCTTACCGCCGTCTGAATTGAATTTGATGGGGAGTATTTTGTTTGGATTCCCTGCCAAAGCTGCCTGTACAGGATAATACGTCTTGATAGTGTATCATGCCAGGCGCTGGCGTATTAAAGGGGGTTGCCATGCTACGGTGATTAGAGGTTAGTGGGGCGTAAAAACGATGAAGCAATACTACAGCAAATATTAGCAACAATGGGGGCCTCTCGTGTATAAATTGTATTATGTTTGAGCATCAATCCCTACAGTCACTGGATTGAAGTCTCTTCAACGTTTAAGGGATGAATTGCTGGCTCTGAAATATAGCCATTTATGAACTTTACGCAGCCTGGCCGAGGACAGGGGGATTTTCCCACTGTGATTTTGATGACAGCTATCCCCCCCCCATCCATTACATAGGAGTGGATTCAAAAAAAGGATTCCAAGACCAAGGGCCTCTGCCTCAGCATTGGTAGCCATGGATGAATGCATCTAGTACTGTAGGCTATCTCAGCAGGTGCAGTGTATCTCACAGGTATCTCCTATTTGGGTGCAGTGTGTGGAGCCCTCAACACCCCAAACACCTCACACACACCTCACACACACTCCTCCGCATCTTCCACACTGATCCCTCCTGTCTGCCTCTCTTCCTCAGCATCCTTATCTGTCCGTCTGATGATATTCCTTTGTCACTCGCACTCTCTCTCTCTCTCTCTCTCTCTCTCTCTCTCTCTCTCTCTCTCTCTCTGTCTTTCTGTCTCTGTCTCTTTTTCTCTTTCCCTTCTTCTCTCCTTCCCTCTCTTCCTCTCCGGTGGGGTTTGCACCCCATCCTTGATGTTTGTGACAGGCCACGATAGGAGGACGCTCTTATCACCATGGGGTTTCGGAAGGGCCCGGGCTAAATTGAAAATTGCAAATGAAATCCATCCGGGTTTAAATTCATCAGCTATTATGTCAGATGACCTTTGGCAGGCGCTGATAAAAATGAGCGAATGTTAGCTCTGATCCAATTTTCGACACTATCCGCTCCTTTCACTTCATTCGCAGTCAGACAGCAGCCTGACTGGAAGTGAAAATGATAGGGTTTCAAGAGAGCGCCATTGTGTTGCAGATTAAGATTTTCTCTGCCTATTTGCTGGGGTCGGCCTTGTGGTCCCCTGTCTGGTATTTCGCCATTGTCCAATCAGTTTCAATATCTGCTTCAGAGGACATGTAAGCCATCCTCACTGATAAACACTTACAGGGGGAAATGTTGGACTTAATGGTTTTGCCACTGAGGTACTGGGGGTCACTGTGTACCAATATTGACGGGCACATGTTAGTTTAATCTGACATTCTTAAGGAATGTAACAGACCTCTTTGCCCAGTTCTTCCCTGCTTCCTTCTGAGCTTCTTTTCGTTATTTATCTTCTCCAAACACAAATTCTTTTTTTTGTCATTGCAAGGGTGTTAGTCTGAAAGGCTAGTCAATCAGACAGCAGTGTTATTATTTAATGGCCAAAATATATCTCACTTATTTGGTGCTTTTAGCTAGGATATATTCAAATACAATGCAATTGAGGAATGTGATTTTATTCACCCAGTGAAAATCAAGTTTTGATATTTAAGTAAATGCTGCTTTTTTGTTTTTATAAAGTCTTATTAATAAATGTATTAATATCACAAATGGACTTGATCCCTTTGGTGAATCAGTAGTTCACTATACAATTAGCAGCTAGACTGAATTTTATTGTGTCCTTATATTGCTAGCAGAGCAGACATTATCAAACAGTACTTACACTTGACTATGCATTACAAATAGTCTATTGGCCCACTAGTATTTTTGCATTATGTGTATTTTATTGTTGAACCTAAAAGAGGAGTATTTTAATATATTTATTACATATATAATATAAATGTGGTCTTACTCCATAATATAAGCTGACACCAGAGATATTTTCTCTGCATTTCCTAAATGCATGTCCTTCAATAATCACGTCATATGAATTCCATTAAATGAATGCAAGGACAGATTTTTTTCCCCCTTAATTGTGGAACACTCTTCGGATGAATGCATTTATCATTTACATTCCCACCTGGAATGTAGAATTGACCAATCAAGATGGTGTTTAAGAGGCAGTTGTTTTGTGCTTGCGTATGCAGGGGAGAGTTCTGTAGCAATATGCATATGAAGATGATGTGACAGAACAAGGGGCTGGTATCTGTTGCCAATTATGGATGATTTCTCATCAATCTCATACTGACGGATAATCAGTGGACCACAGTCTGTTTCAGATGTTCAGACACATGTAGTATAACATAATGATCTACTCTCAATCTGCATTTTTACTGCACCGAGAACAACATAAGCCATACTTTTACACTGAACCAAACACAGATATTGAAAAAGCTTTTTTTGTCCATTTTAGGCAACGTACTCTTTATTTTTTATTTTGCCCTTGTACAGTATGCATGACCATATCACTGTGCCTCCCCATGCACTTGAACATGGCCTATACACTGTCTTTAGATTCTTTATTATATCACTTCCACCTCTCACATTACACTTCCACCACCAGCAGCTCTCTTCTCTTCTTCCCCATCTCCTACATGACAATACTGATTTAAACAGCCTTAGTCACACACTCCCTCTGTTCAGCACCACTATTATCATACACACATAAACACCCGGCGTGATCACAAACTTGGAGTGTGTGTGACCGCCATACGATCCAGCAGCACCTAATCCCTCAAAGGCTCCGATGCTGAAGCTGCTGCGGCTACGAGGCGTACCTGGCCCGGCCGGGATCTCCTGACCGTCTCTGGACGCACTGTCACGGGGACTCTTTTGACCTCCCCGGGCCTGATTTCCCAGGGCACCTTTGTGTGCTTTGATTAAATGTGTCATGTGTAATTGTAGCCTGGTGAGAAAGGCCCAGCCGGGCGGACCAGGACGGATGTTTGAAGTCATGATGAGGTGTCCCTGTGGAGCCCCGGGGCCATGTGGAGGGGGACAGGGGGGCGGGGGGAGGGAGGGATGTGTCACATTTGGGAAAGGGACAAGCCCATTCATTGTCACTTAATCCTAATCGCCACGGGCAACTCTCACTATATCAACAGCACACACAGTGGCCAAAGCAAAGGGATGTTTTCAGCATAGCACACTGTTTAAGATGGGTCTCTTTTTAAGCAACACTGCAACACTTACAGAATGTACAGGAACTTGCTGCTCTTTTATACACTTTTATGCATAAAGGATAATTAAATGCAAAGGGATACATATATAAAATGCTTCTTATGGTACCAAATTAATAATATTTTTTATCTGTATCTTTTTTTTCCTTTTTTTTAAAGGTGAGGTTGATGTCAAATGAATGAAAGAGGCATTTTGGAGAGGTTTTACTTGTGTTTTATCTCGTCTGTCTCCAAGGCCTGTCTGGGCACGTCCCCTTGCACCTGTCACAGGTGCTGATCATTAATCAGTTATTACCGCACTTTATTTGGCGGCTGACAAGTTGCAATTCCACCCCAAACCACCCCACACACCCCCCCCCCACCTCCGATTTGGACCGTTTGTCAGGTGGGAATTATGGCAGAGCACAAGTGACAAAACACATCAGCCCTTTTCTTCCCTTCCCTTCCCCTCTCCCTGGCTCTTGGCTTCTTCCCGCTATCTCCCCACTCTCCCCCTCCAGTTTTTCCAACAAACACTATCTGGGACTCTGAAGTAATAAGGAGGAATGCATAATTAATTACCCTGCTTGCTCTAATTAAGGATGAATAAGTTGTGTCCCTCTCATCATCACAAACGTGGCGATGGGTAATACCAGTTTATGCTATATTAACTGCAAATATGCAATCCTTCTGAGAGCACTTTCCTTGATGAATTTGATGAATGTGACAATAATTAGCAGAGACAGATGAGAGCTAAATTACTACTGACAATGTAATGCTATCCTGCTCGAGGGCTGGGGAACATGGCAGGCTAGCATGGTGGGGCCCAAGCCCCATTTCTAATTAATAGTCTTTCTGCCAGTGGAGGGAAAAAATGGATGGTAATTGTTTTCGTCAAAGGCAGTAGGGAGCTATCAGGGTAATAAAGTTAATTAGCAGAACAAACAACCTTTCTCTGCCTTACCAGAATGGGCAAAAAGTGTCATTCAGGCTGGGGTGGGAAAGATATGACGAGATTAGATGATAGCAACAGAAATTTTACACCAGAGGAAAACAGGGGAGGAAAATCAATTATTCTATTCTTTTTTTTTTCTCTCTCTCTCTCTCACTCTTGTAGCAGTGCATGAAAAACACACACACTCACAGACGCATACATACACACACACACACACACACACACACACACACACACACACACACATGCACATAATTTCCCTCTGAATAGAAAAAGCATTTTTTCCCCTCTAATTCCGTGGCACTATCTTTTGACTCATTTGGAAGATCATTTATTTTTGTGTGCTTTCTCAAGAGCGCAGGCTGGCGCTGGTATCTCGTCATGGTTTCGCTTGCCTGACTCCAGAATTTTTGTCAAAAGCAATTTGTGTGCCATCAACTTTGTAATGATCAAAAAAAACAGTCTGGATGCTAAAGCCATTACAAAATCTGTATTAGACAATGATTTGAATTATTTCTGGCCTGAATGGGGTGGAGATATAGCAAGCAGTCTGACATTTTCCCCCTTTCTTGATGACACTGGGATTCTGGCTGACAGGTCAGGTAATGAAACCGTGTTACCGACAGACAGCCCAGTCACATGCCTTAGAGGCTCTGCGATGCGATGCTGTGTTTTGTGCTTGTAACTCCACCTGGAGTGAATGAAGAAAAAACACACACACACACACACACACACACACACACACACACACACACACACACACACACACACACACACACACACACACCGTCTGTGGCCCTTGTAATCTCATGCCGTGTCTCACACCCCTCCACCCCCGGGTAATTCCAGGCAGGCAAATGTAGGAAAGTGTTTGTACACAAGGTGGTGGTAGCAGCACTCCTTCTCCTAGCTAAGTAATGGATGTAGGATGGCTACTGCAGTGATTGAAATGGAGATGGAAGTCTCTCGTGTAGCACATCTGTGTAGTGATGCTTTTGCACATCCAACTTGTCAGATTCATCAAGTGGAGTCATGTACTATAGTAAAATGACATGTCTCACCTGAGCACTGTCTATGTGATTACAAGGCTGAAGGGAGTTTTTTTTTTTTTGGGCCTTTTTTGGTCAGAATACCCTTTGAATATTAATGAATGTTGTCAGAGAACATGTTTGTTTCCTTAGCATGCCATCTCAATGTTTTTTGTTTATGAAATTGAAGTTGCACACATTAGCGCTAACTCTAGATTTAATTTGCAGCCTGTGCTCTGTTGATGACACTGGATTAAGTCTTTTTGTGTGGGTGAATATATCAGAAAGGAAGTGTGTGTGTGTGTGTGTGTGTGTGTGTGTGTGTGTGTGTGTGTGTGTGTGTGTGTGTATCTGTGTGGTATGTGTTCATTTCATTACCATGCCCGTGTGTGTGTGTGTGTGTGTGGTTTCCAAGTGTTGTTTTGTCCTAGCGTGCTGCTGGCCAGACATCACCTGGGAGCAGTGATAGCTTATCAAAGCTGAAGCAGTCCCTCTTCAGCACTGCCAGATAATAACGGCTTTCTATTCAACCAAGTGGAAGCGGGGGAAACCATGGGAACCAGTGGTCAGCTGACAGCTGGATAGACAGGTTGACGGCCCCAGTGGCATCATGGGACATAGCTGTCACCTGATGTTCCCATTAGCCACTGAGATAACCTTCATTGTGCTAGCGCAGAAACAAAGACTGGGCTGGAGAGGGAATGACGGGCCTGTGTGTGTGTGTGTGTGTGTGTGTGTGTGTGCGGGTGTGAAAGTGTGAAACGTATGTGTCCTAAAACTAATGGAATCAATCTTTAATTGCACTCATCAATACCCTGATGGATAATAGATCCTCCCTTAATAGAATTTCCCATGCTTACATGTGTGCTTTTCCAATAGTAAGGGTAATGTTGCTGCAGTAGTGGGTGCAGTGCTTTTGAATGTGTAATTATAGTGGATCATCAAGTTGCTGTTTTGAATTTTTTGTTGACATGATGACCAAAATGGTGGCATTTCTAATATGTGGTGAACCAAAATCTTATATTTGCCAATTCTGTCAGCTTTATCTGAACCCCATGAATTAGACATAACATAGATATCTTTGACAAAAGCTGCCTTTTCAGTAACTTAAACGATCCTCCAGATGGTATTTTGCGCATAATATCTGAAATTGAAAGACAGAGGTGAGGTCAATCATCTGAGCATTTGCATGACTGCATCAGTCTTAATCATTGAGACGTGCATTAATACCATCAGGTGTACTAGACGTGTTCACTGTGCTTCTTTTGTGTGGGTGGTGAGGTCATTGAGTCTGGGGGATTTGCTGACATGCTTAAGCAACTATGTAACGTTTTCTCTGGGATGTGTCTGTTCCTCCAGCATGCCCCTGCTGTTGCTTCTTGCCTCATTCATCTTCTAAGGCAATATTTGGGCTTTGACTTGATGGAGTGTCACTGCTGATGACTTTCCATGGGGGCTCCGCCAACAGCTTCTTTCAGTGGCTTGTGAGCAGTGTGGCCCACTGTGGATAGTGTGTGTTTCCATCTGATTGTGCTGCTGTGGAAAGGTGCCTTTGATCATTTGCAGTGTTAGCAATAATCAGTGGTATTGTACATCGCTGACCTATGACACGCTACTGCCGGAGAAATGGAAGGGACTTGTGATTTTGGTGGAGTGTAGTCAAAATATCATGTCTCTGTAGGACAGAGAAACAGGATTTGACTCCCCTTTTTTGGTGACCTGTCTTGTTGGTGCTGTTGGTGTCTGTAGCCAGATGGTAGGGTCTTGCCCCACGAAGGATCTCATGTGGGGTTAGGAATGACAGTATGGGGGAGGAAATGCCTGCTTGGTTGTCTTTGAAGGTCAGTTTGTGGAGGCTTTTTGTGAAAGGTCTCTTGCTTCTTACCGGAGTACATTTATCAGACTAATGAAACATCATGTGCGAATACATAATGTTTACAGTCTTCCTGACCTGTGTTAGAGTTTGTATTGTTGAGATGATTGGTTGATGATCAGGAAGAAAGCTCCTGCCTTGTCCTCAGGTAAATCACTTGTTAGTTATTCCAGACCCAGCGGGGTCTCTAGTCATTTGGAGTTTGACTTCAGCCTAACCCAGGCCAATGTAAATCTGGAGATGTGTGAAATGCCTTTGTTAGGAAGCAAGCCTCTTTAAATGCGCTAAATTCCACAGCCCACATGAAGGGGGGGACCCATGCACGTGTGTGTGTGTGTGTGTGTGTGTGTGTGTGTGTGTGTGTGTGTGTGTGCGCATAAACACACAAACACACACACACCTCTCATTGTGATGCGCCTGTACTGCGGGACATTGAGCAGAGGTGCCAGCCACTTGACAATGCCTTTCAGCAGGCCTGGGCACAAAGGCCCCTCTTGCGGGGCCTGACAATGGCACTAACAGGGGCTTCTGCCGTGCTAATGTGGGCCAAACTATCATGCAGATCCGGGGAAACTGCTCTCTCCTCCTCCTCCCGAGCAGCAGAGCAGCGGCCCCCATTGTTTTAAAGATGTTGCTGGAGGCCACGGCCAGGCTAATTGCCTGACAGGTTTCTGACTATGAATGAGATTAGGAAGTATTTGGCAGGGTAAAGGGATGACTTAGCAGAGCCACAATTTGTACTAATTTGTAGGAGTCAAAGACCTAAAACCTAAACCTAGAGTACGGGATTGGGTAAGCATCTTAACCCTATTATTGAGGATGTTTTGGGCTGCTTATAAACAACAATGGCCTCATCCCACACAAGCAGCAGGGCACAGGAAATGGAAGCTATTGGCTAGATTGCTAAAGGAGATTTAGAAAATAAGTTGTTTCCTCTTTTAAATTCCGAGTTTTTAATTAGACATCTGTCACTTCTTTTTGCTGACTTGATTTACATAATGCTGGTTAAAATGACATAGGAAAAATGTCCATATGAGCATCGTATGCTCCCTATCATTTATGCGTCCACAAATAAAACTACTGCTTACGGGAAGAGAGGAGACATTAGCAGCTCGTTATGGAGACAGTCTTCCCGCAGGTGTGATGATCATCGTAGTGGAGCCCCCACTCACCGCCCACTAACCCCCCTGTCACCCCCCACTACTCCTCAGGACTCCAGTGGGATGGCCCCCTCCCTCTCCCTTACCCCCGCTGAGGGAAGCGAGACATCTCACACCTCCTCAGGGCAGCTTTTTAGGAGGCAGTGATGGGGAGTGTGTGTGTGTGTGTGTGTGTGTGTGTGTGTGTGTGTGTGTGTGTGTGTGTGTGTGTGTGTGTGTGTGTGTGTTGGGGGTTGAGGGGGGATTACAGCTGCTTTTCACTCAGTGGGGTGTGAAGACACACACATACAAGTCACACACCGTTATACAGCTCCTCACTGGAGCTACTGTTTAACACTGTTCCACTCTGTTTGCACTGCTGTAGGACGACCAGGGGCCCCCTGTCCTTCTGCAACCCCCACCCCCCAACCTCATCCCCACCCTCCCCTCCCCAAAGTGCCATTGTGTGGCTCAGTGTCTGACGTCTACCCATCCTGGGCCCTCCTTCCTGGGCCCCGGGAATGAAAGGAAACTGTTTACTTTAGTTGGACTCTTTGAAAAACTGTGGAGTGGCTCATGACATAAACTGACTAAAGTGCGAGATCATGTAGTCCTGTAGGCATACACACTGCTTCCCTAAACACTGGCATGTTGCTGACAATATCCATTTATAGACCTGAACTCTGTAAAGGTGATGAAGCTTAATAGGCCAGTCTGGTTCTCTTCCAAATAAAGATAACTCGTTATCTTTCATTAATAATATGTGGAAGATATTCATCTAGAATAAAGTTTGAAATGCTACCCGCTACCTGCAAGGCACAGAGGAGATCTCACTCATTAGTTGAAACAGTTAATAAAAAATTATTTTAAAAAAATTCTTTTTCGAAACAATGACACATTACTGATGATTGCATTTACAGTAATGTACGGTGTGATGGCGATATAACACATCTGGCTTTCTGTTGTCTTTCTCTGTCAATCTGTTGACCCAGTGAAATATGTGCTAACTGGCCTCCCCGTGAGATCATTGTCATTTTAGCAGTATAGAGTGAGGTGAGATATACACCTGTAGAAATTTAACAAGAGCTGACATGTACTTTAAACCAGTTAACTTTCACTGTCAAAAAAGATGACAAAAACAGGTGTATACACCAATTGTGATATTTCATTTATTGTAATAGGTTGTCAAGATGAAAATAGCTTCCACTTCAATTAAGAGTTCTAACATAAATCATAATGATCACAAATCATGTTTCAGCTAATGATATGTATCTTGGAGTCTGGAAATATTTTGATCGCTGTATTTCTTTTAACGAGATTCTAATTAATCGAGGAATGAAATGATCCCAGCCAGCCCTATCATGGGGATAGCAAAGACAGTGACAAGGTAATCATGGCTATTTTTGTGGCATGTGTGTGTGTGTCTCTGTGTGCGTGTGTGTGTGTGTGTGTGTGTGTGTGTGTGTATGCTGAGGTAATAGTTGTCACGGCGAGTGTGATGGACAGTCTCACACTGAGAGAGACAATGAAGGGTTTCTTTCCTCACCTCCTGGTGTGACTTATTTGGACAAGAGGCTTGACGCGAGGTGACAAAAGTGTGTCCCTCCAGCTGTAAGCAGGTATGGCTCTCAGCGCCTCCTTGGGGAGCAGAGCGGAGCGGAGCGGAGCAAAGCCCTCATTTCACACGTAATCACACACTCCCACCAGGACCACATCAACACTCACATACTGTACTAGGCAGGATGGCTACCCGCTGTACCTCGCAAAGTTTGTGTGTGTGTGTGTGTGTGTGTGTGTGTGTGTGTGTGTCTGTCTGTGTGTGTGTCTGTCTGTCTGTCTGTATGAATGTTGGTCTGTGAGTGTGTGTGAGTGTGTGTGTGTGTGTGTGTGTGTGTGTGTGTGTGTGTGTGTGTGTGTGTGTGTGTGTGTACAGTATATGTGTGTGAGCATTGCCCTGTCTCTCTATACAGTAATCTCTTATAGACATACAATGTCTTATAGACATCCCTTCCCCATAAGAGCCTCCCACACACACACACACACACACACACACCGCTATTGGAAAGCCTAACCTTGAAGCTCTACTGTAGTTAAGCACTGGCGACTCTGGCCTCTCCTCCAGCCCTCTGATGCTATAGGTTTGGGCCAAGCCTGCTGATGGAAGCTCAGTGCGACCTTGGTGGGGGCAGAAGGTGGAGGGGGAGTAGGAGCAGGAGTCGGAGACAGGGTAGCAGTGGTGGTGTTGGAGTGAGAATATCGATCTGAAGACCATGCCGCAGTCTGCTGCACATGTTTCCTTCAGCTCCACATCACCCTCATGGGTGTCCTTGAAAAAAAAAATGACATAACAAATGGATTCTTATGATTACTTTTCTTTTGCTATAGTGTGAAGGACCTCAGGAACACTAATCTTTTTAGCATTCTTTGCTCAACTTTGCAAATACCTCAAAGCTAAACCAAGTCTAGGTTTTTAACCCTTGCTGCGTATGAAGAGAAGCAGTTAGTATCTGTGAAATAATAGGTAGCGTGGAGAATCTCCATGGAAACATGCGCTAGGTAGTAATTTGGGTTTGCTGGTCTAAAAATAGCCTTGTTATCCCAATGAAGGTAGCTTTAAATGCATTTCCCTGTGAGGATGTCCAATTAGGCCTCACAGATTGGCACCCTGTCTGTCATAGAGGAGCAGGGTGAGAGCCTCATCCACATCACTCCCCTCCATACTGCTACACACTCACTTTGTTTATATCCATTTCACACTTTCCTACTGAGGCCAATTAATGGAATGGGAAAAAGTCGTTACATATCTATCATTTGAAATTAAACAAATCCAAAGCAAGGCCCTTTAATAGAGCGCATGCAGGGTTTTTCTTTTTTGGCTATATGCACTTGCCCTGACTGTGGGGTAGGCCTTTTCTGAAGTGGTAATTTGTGCTTCCATCCAACCATTTTTTTGAGAGGACATCTTTTTCAAGTTCTTGAAGACTACAACATCCACCAAATTGTTGTGCTAAGTGGATGCTCTTGACGTGCCTATCTTATCTTGTGATGTCTGTCAGCAGTAATAGCCTGGGGCTTTCAAAAGAACCCCTCCGTGCCTTGGAGCTTATCATGTCTTCCTGTGCCCCTCAGATCCATTCTTGGACCCTTTTTAATGTTCAGTCATGGCACCAATGCTGCTAAAAGCAACTTACAGTGTGAAAATCCTAGACCTTTGTTTTCATTTTAATGTGTCAACCACAAATATTATTTTATATTTCTGTCCAAATAAGGAAACCATGCTGCAAGATGTGCACATACTGTATAGCGTGAGGGTATTTTTGTTAATTAATTGCACACAATCTTTCCTTGTGTTAGCAATCACAATCAACTTTACACTGCTAGCCCTTGAGCCCTGTGATACTGTAACAAAAACTGTGGTAATCTTATATAATGACCTAATGCTCAGCCCCCAAGGTCATTAGTGTCATTAGTCTATTCAGTATCATAGGCATTTGACATCACAATACTCATCAATCACCACATACAAAAGTCTGTAACACTTTTTATTACCCCGGTAAGTCATTACAATACTCATCAATTAGCACATAGAAAATTCTCTAACACTTTTTATAAAGCCAGTATTCATAAAGCATTATAAATGCATTCATAAAGGGTTATAATGCATTTGTAAAGCCTTATATGACATTAGAAGTCATAACTCTTTATACGATCTCATGACTGTACTTGTTAGGCTTTATAATGTTATCTTATGAGCTGTTACAATGTGTCAACAAGTATTATAAGCTTCTTTGGCCTTTTGATATGAGGGAGACATTCCACTTTGGTTAGTGTCTGTAATAACATAATAATATAAACTATTTTTTGAAGCTATTTAATGTTAATTAATTTAATGCTATTTAAATGTGTATATAACATTATAATGCCATATAAGTACAGTCATTAAAAAGTATATACAGTTGAACAATGAGATGAATGAGTTTATAATGCCTCTTGAATACTGGGTTCATAGACAGTGTTATCGGAAATTCTATGAAATACTTGAAATCGAGTTGTACTGATGACTTTTGCTGACCAGTCGTCCTTTAGGTCACTCCAGAGAGCATTATGGGGTTTTAAAATGGCTTCCGTATTAGCCCTCTGTTGTCAGTAAGGCGCTTAAATGTTGGCTGGTTGACTCTGAAGCCTGTCTTACATAGTCATCCATGAATAGAGGGACTCTCTTCAGAAGTTGATGCCTTCTTGGTTGGGTCCCATCTGCTCTGATTGAAAGCCTATGAAAGGTCTTTTTCTCTCTCCTCCTTTTTCCGGATTGTTCTTCAGCCCATAGAAAATACTTGCCCTTGTTGGCAGCTGAGCATTCTAGGCCGGCACACAGGGCCCAGACAGAGCCCCTCATCCCCTCCTTTTCAGCTCGCACTTTCTCAGGCCTTTCAGACTCAATGAGAGAGAGAGAGAGAGAGAGAGAGAGAGAGAGAGAGAGCAGAGAGAGGCAGAGAGAGGCAGAGGGAGAGATGGGCAAAGAGAAAAGGCATCAAGCAAATGGAAAGCGTATGTGTGATACCACACAGGGAGTATTTATAACATACAAGGATACAGGGAAAGTTTATTATCATGCATATTATTGAATGTAAAAAAATACAGTGAAACTGTAACATATGTACTGAAGAGATTTTTCCGAAAATTTTAAATCAGTTGAGGATCCATGTCCCCTTTTTTACCCTGCACTTAACCAAAAAAATCAAGCTCAGTCGCCCTACAGTGAACATCAGTGTCAAGGTTTTGCTGCTTTTCCTCTGTTGTCCATTTTGCACCATTGTTTATTTGGGAGCCTGTAATGAGTAATTATGTGAAGAACTTGGCTGCACCAGAAACTGTGCCTCAAGGTCAGTGCGAGTGTCCCAGTCTGAATTCAGATATGCCTTATCTGTTGTTCACATGCCTTTCTGTTTGCAACGCCAAAGAATGGCCACTCACATAG
>JAODXP020000022.1:4225309-4262809 GCA_027497455.2 Sardinella longiceps | reverse complement strand
ATTTAAGTGATAATTGAGGTTGAAGTGCAGACGGATAAGAACACGGCTGTGCAGTTTGTGTCCAGTCCTCTCTGCTCTCTGTGGCCCTGCAGTAAATGATATACCTCATGGCGTAAATATGGGACTGCTATTTGACTGAAATTTGAAAGCATATTAGTGTTATCCAGGCCCCTCAGGCAATTGGTCTTTTATGTGTCCCGATCTGCAGGCTTGATAATATTAAGTGGAATTTGGGCCCTCATATCTGTTCAAGAATGGCATGGACTGAAAGCTCATATGAATATGTTAATTTTGTGTGTATGGGAAATCTCCCTATTTGGCGAAAGAAAGAATAAACTAATCCCTTTCAAGATCTCAAACTTAAAATTCAGATCGGCGTGGATGTTATTTAGGATCCATTTTTCTCCTCTTCAGAGAGAGAAATTAAAATATGATAAATGTTATTTAAATTTCATTTCACAAAATCACATATGATAAAAAGTCATTTATTTTTGAAAATGTGGAACACCAGGCTCTCATAAACCTCCTGTCAAATTATATATATTTCTTTAAAAATCTATATATTATAAATGTAATCCCCTCTGGTGCCCCTGATAATTGTTGTTAAAATACAATATTCCACATATTTACTCCCTTATATTTTTACGTTCAAAATCTTTTGATCTAATTCACACAAATGAATTAAACTTAACAAATATATTTGATTCATAATATTTATAATATGTTGAAAATATGATTTATTTTAGCAGTTAAACACTGAACACTTTTAATGCCTTAAATAAATAAGCTTCCAATTGTGCATGTTGTTTACCATTTTTTAAAGAACAGCTCATTCAATTTTCATTTTCCCTATCTATTACCTCTTTATTTTCTCTGAGCTTTTTCATCTCTCTCTGAGTTCAGTATTTTCAGTAAATGGTTTAATTACTTTACAAATGCATTAAACTGATACAATATTTATCAGCCATGGATGATAGCTCCCTCATGGGAGGTTACTCAGGGAAAAATTATTTA
The DNA here is from genome assembly GCA_027497455.2 of Sardinella longiceps. Classification (NCBI taxonomy): domain Eukaryota; kingdom Metazoa; phylum Chordata; class Actinopteri; order Clupeiformes; family Clupeidae; genus Sardinella; species Sardinella longiceps. The sequence goes on along the minus strand of JAODXP020000022.1, from coordinate 4,261,795 downwards.
TTTTACTCTTATCAACTCATTTAATTGCTGCCATTGTTTCAAAGAAAGAAGCACTGATAAGTGCTTCAGTAAAACCATGAAGTTCTCAGTCAGTGTTGCTTTGAATGTTCACTGGAGGCCTGCCATACATGATCTTTGCCTGCGCTGGAAAGCACAGTTCAGTGCAGCAGAGACAATATTTAGCAAATGCTGCCTTTGCTGTTTTACAGATAATTTGAAAATGCCTCAGCAAATTATCAAAATTTAATTAGCAATATAAATGCCAGAAGGAGCACATTATGTGCAATTGTCTTGCTATCTTTCCAGAAATTAGTCTTTTTAAATGAATTTGCGGCATTAATCATCTTAAAAATATTTTTGATCACTGAATTAATAGTTTTCCATCCTGTTTTTAGGTATTCATTGACATAGGTGATTGCCTCTTAATTACTACACCGGCCTCCTCCTATTCACTCTTATTAATTCATGTTTTCTGGCACAGTCCCAAAAGACAGACTCGCCCTATATCTTCTAATTACTTCTGTAATTGAATTTGCTCACTGTTTCTTGGCTAGTTTTTTAAGTGACTGTTTGTTCCGAGGTTTATTGTGTCTTTGTATGTCAGCCCTCTGCTGACAGAACAAGTGGTGCCTCTTCTCTCATTCTGCATTAATTTTCTAGCGCCTGCCCCCCTCCTCCTCCTCCTCCTTCTCCTTCTCCTCCTCTCCCCTCCTCCTCATCTTCATTTTTAAATTATTTATTAATACCTGTGTTTCTCTCACCTCGGATTTGCCACGTGAACACTACAACCAGGGTGGCGGAAAAGAGGGCGAAGGGGAAATTAATTAATTAGGAACACTGAAACAATTACCTCGGGCCACATTCATTCAGTCTGTGGTTCAGTCCTCCTCATATTTTAGAAGTACCTTGAAGTGGCTTTTTAAGGTGCGTTAAAGAGGGGGTTGGGAAGACACTGCGCTCACTCTCTTTCATGACTCCATCTGGGCTATTTGCAGACTCTCTCTACATTTCTGGCACCTGTCAATAAAAAAAAAATGTCATAGTCATATTGTATGTGTACTGTGTATGCAGGCAGCCCAAACTTTTCTGCAGCAAAGATGCCTTCAACTGTTTGAAAGCGGACCACATGTGTGATCCAGGCCTTGAGGGCATTTCAGAGATGCATCCAAGCCTGTGCACACATTTCCCCCCAGCTCCCTGCCACTGCCTTTGCCCTGTCCGAATGAGCGGGACTAATGCGGTAATTGAAAGCCTTGTGTGAAAATGCACCAGGGATGCGCCGGCTCCGCGGACATGCACTTAGAAGGAGGCTGAAGACGGCGGGATGATGCGCAAGATGCAGTGGTGCGGTGGGGGAAGGGGGTGGTGTGTGGTGTGGAGGTGCTTGATACCCTCGTGCCCGGCTGAGTGGACACTCTCCACGCTGTCCCTTATCTGGGCCTATCGAGGGCCGGGGGCCACCGCGGCCACTGAGCTCTGATGGGCCTGTAGGGCTCATTGTCCATGTGTCAGAGGCCATTATCCGGCCAATTCGCCTGAAAATTCTTCCCCCGGTCTGACAGTGTGTCTTTGAGCAAACTTTGCCCCTCCACCCCCTGTTTCCCATTGATTTATTTTCCTTGGCCCACTCCTATCTCCCACTCTTTTGTTTCCTTATCGTGGCTTCAGGTTATTATGTGCAAAGTATTGACAAGACTAGGAGGCCGGTTGGTCGATGGAGAGCTAATGCATCCGTAATCCTGCCTTTGTTACGGCGGAATGTTTTGGTCGAGTCTCCGATGTGGAGTGAGGTGCAAAGCTGTTGATCCCAGGTTTTTTTTTCCTTATTTTGTTAGGAAGCCCATCCATCAATCAAAGCAGAGACCATCTGACTCCTGAATGACATCGGGGCTCGGCTGAAGAAATTTGATAACGCCGTATTGTCAGACAGCTCCCCTCACTTTTTTTTTTTTTTTTTTTTTTGATAAGAAATACATTTGACTGAGCCAGATAAGCATGTGAGGGGTAAAGGCTTTAGGATAGAGTGGGTGACACACATGCCACAAGAGAAGCTGTTTTCCCTCTCTCCATCTCTCTCTCTTTCTCTCCATCTCTCTCTCTCTCTCTCACACACACACACTCTCTCTCTCTCTTCCCCCTCCTCCCTGCCTTGAGAGCTTTGGTGTAAATAATACTTTTTGGCAAACAACACAAACACAGATTCAAAAGCATGCGTCACACATACACACACACACTTACACATACACACACACAAACAGATACATACACAAACACACACTTGTAGCGGATATGCCAGGATTATTTAATAAGATGCCAGATAGTAACAGCATTGCCTATTGGGCCTCTGGAGTGGTGAACACAGCAGTGCAATGGTAATGGTAAAGTGGAATGTAATGCCTTATTTTGTAATGGGTTTAAGGGCATGGCACATTGTCACGCTCGGCAGAGAGGCATTGTATGAGACGCTATCTATGCAGGCACTCTGTGTAATGTCCCCAGACATCTACAGTCAACAGCCACTCAAACATAGCAAACAGGAAATGCAGTGTATAGCTGCAGCAGCTCTGCTTGCAGTATTCATTTAAAACCACCTCCCTGTAAATCAGCACTGAGAGAGAGAGATGGAGAGAGAGAGAGGGGGGGGGGGTACATTTATGAAAACGGATGACAAATGCACAGCCTACTTAGACTTTTAAACAAGTTAGACTGTTATGGTGTTGTTGTTGTTTATTTATGTATTTGTTATAATTGGCAATTGTAAATAAAATTAAATAAAATTAGTAACAATTAATAATTAATGGAAAATACTTGACCAAGTATTTCCAGAATTGTTTTATTTTCTATTTCTATAGTTATATTTAACATTTTTTTTTTAACTGTATAATTTCTTTTGGTGGAACTGTCAAAATTGTAATGAATTGGCAATATAAAAGAAAGAAAGCAAGTGCTCACAACATGGACTAAATCCATCTTCAGAAGTTCAGGGACTCTGACCTATAAAAAGAGATTTCAGAGAAAAGCTTAAGAAAGACTGAAATTACCAGAGGGCAAGAAAATGGACGTTATTGTGACCCATGCATTAACACACCGTATGATTAAGTTAGGTTTTGTGCCAGTAATGACTAGAGGCTAAAGAGTCAGGAAAGGGAAAAAAAATCAATGTAAGAATGCCACAGATTAGCTGGCCAAATTACATGCGCTTGGCTAACCCATTGTACAGTATGGCCTCCATATTCTAAAGAAAGACGCCACAAGATGGAGCTGCCAAATGGCGTATGGACTTCAAGATCATTTTTATTGATTTTGCACAAACGTCAATGGGGGAATTGGGGTAGTAGGGTAGAGCCTGGTTCCTTGGATGTATGTCAGTGGAGGCCCAAATGCCTCTGCAACAATGCCCCCTCCGAGATGGACAGATGTCATTGTTCTTCTCCGTGACATAGCACTCTGGCATCAGAATCGCTTCACTAGGGAGGGCTACCCCCCACAAAATATATGTCTATATCCTCAAGAAAAGGTAGTTGTCACGTGAGGTGGGGAAAAACATTTGTAGTAAGAATGTGTGTCATTTGTGTTTTTGAGGGTATGAAAAAAAAAGTCTTGCTTTCACCAAAATAATAAAAAAAATAAATTCTTCATCACTGTGAGCACACGCTGGGTGTGAAACGGGCAGGAAAAACATTAGGGGGTTATGCATTATGGGCCAGAAACGCTGCAAGAATGACCTAGTAGCACCATTTCTTTTTTCACTTCCCAGCCATAGAGGAAGAGATCAAACATATCATTAAACAATACAAAGAAAGTAGGGGCTCCACTTAGGCTTTATCCAAGCACTGCCTGCTGCAAAATGGCCAACACTAGAAAGAACACTCTCCCTATTAATACTAATCTACCCTGACATCAGCTTGTTTGAACTTCACAGCAATACAAAGAGACGCACGCACCCACACACACACACACACACACACACACACACACACACACACACACACACACACACATGCATACATCCATGCACTCGCACACACAAACAGACGTGTAATGTGATAACAGCTGGCAGCATGTGATCATTTGATTCTATTAGCATGTATCTGTGGCACAGTCTTACATGGCAGCATTAGGCATAACAGATGTTAACAGTGGGAGGTAAAGGGGCTGTCAGCACTGCTCTCCTCCAAGCAGTGTGCATGCTTACACACACACGGATACTCACACACACACACACACACACACACACACGGATACTCACACACACACTAACACAGACACACACGCACAGTGGCATAGCACACAGGGAAGGCAGATGTTGCTAACTGTTGCATGCATTTGCCACCCGTCTGTGTTGTGTTTTTTATTGTGCCGTTTAAGAGAGCGCTTGGCTCAGCCAGGTCTTTCCCATGGAGATCCCACTGCAATTACCCAGATGCCAATGGGAACGCATCTCCTAGGCCTCCATAACTCAATGCTCTCTTTGCTTTTCACAGCCAAGCAAACGCTAATGATTTATCTTCCCGAGGTCCCGACGCCATTTATGGGTTAGTTGTGAAATTCTACAACTAGTGTTTAAACAAGGGGGAAGAAAGCCCAGGATGGAGAAATGTGTGTCAAGTCACGGCTTGTCTGGTGGAGGAGGGTTGGGCTGGAGGAGACCTCCCTGGTGTTCCCACATTAGACACAGAGTGTGATGTCTCTGGTGACGGGGTGATGGAGGGGGACTGTATACACTCCATAAATGTGTTGGTGGACTGCTTGACAAGACTGAAGTTTGCCTTTACCGTACCATTCCTAACTCGTCATACATTGTTGTGTGACAACTGTGGATTTTTTTTGTTGACATTCTTGATTTGGTGTTTCGCTCTTTCTGTCTCTTCTAGTTCTTAATTTTGAGTTTTGAGATATTATGATTTGCTCCGCTATTTTTTTTTTCCTGGTGTATTCAGGATAAACATGTTTTAAAATCAAGATGATACATTTCAGTTAAAATCTTATTTAAGTATTTAAAGTATTTAAAATGATTTTTCTGAATAGAGAAAAATGATTTTTTATCGTTGGAGTGATGGACACCGCAAATGTCTGCCTATCTAAAACAGCTGTGGCATTTTTGTCACTTGATCTGTGGAATGAGTGCCAGCCAATCTTATTTTCCTTCCTTTCATGGAGACCAAAAAAAAAAAATTGATTTTCACATCCACCAGGGACAGGTCTTTATTTTTCCAGATTCCCTGGGCTTTTGCAAAGTCCACCACAAGATAGGCGTATTGATCCAGTGCTCTGGACTGCCATCAAAACAAAGCTTTTCCACCTCTATCAAAGGCAACAGAAGCAGCCCTCAGAAGCTCTTCCAGAAGCCTCTATCTGGGGGATACGTCTATCTCCTTCTGGCCAGAATGGGCAGACTGGGTCGCCCCTGCTCCACTGAGGCCCCCTGGTCCAGACGCCAGCTAGGCCAGGAGAGGAGGGACAGACGTCAGCCGGCTCCACTCTCAGACCCTCAAATACTCATGCCTGGCTTAGGGAGGTTCAGACAGGAAGCCAGTTGAGGTTCTCTGGGTTTTTTTTTTTTTTTTGGAAGATATAGTTCCCAGTGTGGACCTGGAATATGAGGAAGTGTGAGATTCCACTATGGAACAGAGAATTCCAATGATTCCAGTGCAGTTCAACACTCATTTGGGAGTCTGTCATATTTTTTGGCATGCATATTGCCATAAGAAGGACAAAATAAAAGCAAATGTGAAATTGAAATTGAAATGTATGATCCCTGTTAATAAACTAGTATGGTGACTGTGACAGTGTCCCACTTGCCAATGGAGAATGTGGAGAATGAACCTGTCTTGGCGCAGCTCAGTGTCCAATAGGTGTTGAGAAAATAGCAGTCTAGTGCATGCGGCCTGGCCTGGCCAAACCTGGGGGTGTAATTGAGAAGTGATCATTTGGTCATGTTCCTCCGGTACACTACAAGCTATCACTCACAGTCGGGCATGTCAGTGGAGTCTTAGAGGTATCATCCCACGGTGTGATGCGTCTAGGTGTCTTGGTTTGATTCTAAATGACTCTCCACACTTAATTACAGGGGATGAGGAGAACGCCTCATTTCTCTTTGTTATAGGCTAAGCTTTCAGTAATCCCAAACAAAAGGGGCTAGATCTGGAAGCTATAGGATTTGCTGGTGGGATTATAGTCTAGTGGATAATGATGTGCAGTCAGCAGAAGCAAAGCTTTATTTTAATTCAAATTGGCCAGTAAACAAAATCCACTGGTATGTCTAGTGGTGAGAATAACTGTCTAGTAAGCACTGTGACAGCGCATCAACGCTTTGCCACTTTGGCGCGATCTATTATGGGTATTATGGAGAGCAGGTATTCTGGTATCTAATGGGACTTTGCTATCTATTCAGTGCGATTGTTGGGACATGGCCACTGTCCATGTGAGGTCTTTTTGTGTATCGCTGTTGTTTGCAGATCCTCCCCTATGGCATTTGTAGATGACATCATTTGGCTTGCTCTCATCAACTGCTCTGTGGTTCAATGATATGTACTGTATATAGGTGACTTTATGCTGTGCTTGAAGCAAACATGATTGATTCACATTTCAAAGCAAAGGTTGGTTTTGTTGGCTATATTTCCTTTACAGATAATTTCATGCAATTGTTTCCTTCCCCCAGTAAATGAAATGAAGAACAACAAGCTGGACATTAGTATTAATAGAGTATCATAGTAAAGTAAAGCTAACCACATCTTATGAGGTCAAGTCTATTTAATGCTTGGGTGAAAGGCTACAGCTGTTGTATAAGCTGTTTAGGAGATGTGAAGGATGACTGTTTGATTGGATTTGCACATAGCAACACATGAGTCTACACATGAAGTTAATGGAAAACGTGACTATAAATGTGTCAGATGTTATTTATAGTGCTGATAGCTGTGTTTCTCCCTTTGTTATTGAGACTGTTCACAGATGACCCTAGGTTATGTTTGAAGATTGTGAGAGACTAAAATGTTCCTGTATTATAATGTTGCATGTTGCACAATACCGGACCTCCCATGTCACCTAAAATATTAGTTTAGCTTGTTTACTGTGCGGCAACTCATGCGCAAGCTGTAATGAAATCTGTGTGCTAATAGTTAAGCCTGCTGTGTTCTCAGCTAAGAGGCCATGCTAGCCCAAGGCTTTGCTCTTCATATTTCCCTGTCAGATTCTCATTAATTGAGCTGTACTGAAGCGCATCAAGATGTGCAAATATAAGACATATGTTCTTTGTTCCCTGTTTACCCAAACTGCTGATCTGTAATCAGACCTTTTGTGTAGTGCTGGAAGTTGGCTGACATGTTTTCCCCCTTTCTGCCACGTTTGTGATGATAAACGGACGGCTCTTTTTAATTAAACACTTGAGAAGCAGGTGAAACCTTGAGAAAGCGCTGTTTGAACGCAAAAAAAAAAAAGTGCAAACATAAATGGAGTTCTATAATCATAGACCCGGGGAGAGGATGTGAGCGTGATGCGGGTGAGCGATAGGTCATATTGCTGTGCATTACAGAGACTGCACATGTACAAAAGGTGGCGAGGAAATATTTCTTCTTTCATTAGTTTAGGTCAAACTAACCCTCTGCACAGGAACTAAGAGAAAGAAATGATATGTTATGCACCACCACACAAACTCTTAAGTCAGCAGACAGAAGAGTGGACATACAGAATACACAGACGACTCTATATGGTCCTCAAATATACAACACTTTGTGTGAAAATTACTTTGGGAAGCGAGACATAATTTAATGAAAATACAGATTTTCTCTGACAGAGTCTATATAGTCAGTGCAAATCAAGTAGGCGATTTAATATTTTCATACCTTTATAAATGATCAGACTAAAAGGAAAGAATATGTAAATGACCACTATAGAGTTCATTCATTCAAGGACCATTGAAGAGTGATTGTAAACTCAGTGAAAACTATTTTTACCTGACATCTTACACATACACCACAATTAGCCTCAGCAGGCTTCAGCCACAAACCACCAATTACAACTAAAATGGGTCAAACTTAGTGCATTTAAAAAAAAAAAAAAAATCACATGACTGAACGTGCTTGTTGTTTACTCAGTGCGTGTCGGTTGGGATGGTCTAGTGCGCACGGCGGAGACGACAAGAGGGCGGCCTCCTCTTCCTCTCTGTGATGAGGAGGACAGTCCCTCTGGGGCCTCGTGTGTCTCCTCTGCCGTGGCGCGCGGGTGAGTCCGTCCGTCTGTCCGTCGCTCGCGGTCGATCTGGTGGAGGAGACTGCACACAGGCGGGCAGGCAGGCAGGCAGGCAGGAGATCACTCGGTGACAGTGACTGACGGGTCTCTGACCCCGCGACGCACCCCATTGATTAGAGATTCACTCCGACCCACGAGAAAACAGCGTTGGGGTCCCGCGGTGCCATCCTCCCATTAGACCACGCTTGTGCAGAGTAGACTCACACACGGGGGGGTGTGCAGCCCAGAGAGAGAAAATGGGAGAGGGAGAGAGAAAGATGCACATGCATATGGAAATGAGTGAATTGTGTTGCGGATATGAATGTCCAATTTCATCTGGAGCACATTAGCATTGAGCCTTGTGGAATACACTTAAAAGTGACCCTCAACTTATTTATGAGAGTGTTTGTGTGTGGGGGAGAGAGAGGGAGAGAGAGGGAGAGAGAGAGAGCGCGCGAGAGACACACACTACCACACAGTCTGTGTCATTTTTCCATGGATTTGTTATCACCCAACAATTTAATTAAAATCATTCTAGACTTCTATTGTATTACTCTTTTGGCTTTGATTTTTGGCTCCCAGATCAAATTAATGCAGTGATCTGTAGCAAAGCATATTACTAACAATAAATCTGCTAATCCCTTTCACAATAATACTTAAAGCCAGGATACTTTTCTCTGACTTTTTCAAGGGAAGAAAGTGCTTTGAAAGTGAGTTTTGGGGTGTATGGAGAAAAAGATGAAACAGTTCCAGATTACTGTAGAAGTGCAAGATTCAAAAAGGACCATCACATTTTTTTTTTCTCCAGTCACTTTTCTGTCATAATCCTATCAACCGATTACTGTTTTTGTTGTGGTTATTTGGCTTCCTCCGAAATAAACTGTTCAAGTCACTTCTTGTACAAGGAGCACTTCGAAAGCTAATTAGAAAGGGTAGTGGTTTGATTGAAGCCATTATTACTGTCCCTTTTGTCAATGCACTTTGGAGATAAACAGTGAACCATGTTCTATGAGAAGACAAAGCTGTCCAGCCAGTGCTCTGGATTACTGTCATCTATATGGAGGTAAAGGAAGCACATAATTCCTACAGAAAGGTAGACAAACATGGAGCAAGTGACTAACAACTTTCCCTGTCGGAATCTTTTGTCTTCCTGCTCGACCCTTTTCCCTCCTGCTCTCTGTCAAAAAGGATAAAGACCTCGGCTCAGGCCAAATCCAAAGTCTAGGTGACACAGAGCCTAAATTTGTTCCTAATGAAGGCCGACACACAATAGGCTTTGTTTGGGCAAACCTGCAAAAAGTCTCTCTGTTGCCTTTAAGCACTTTATTGATTACCCATATCTTATTTACAAGTACAGAACCAGGGGCTAATTGAATGCTGTAACTGAAAACCTCCACATAGCGCCTGCTTACTTTCTACTCTTAATTACATACAGCACAAACCACCAAATGAATAGGCATCACAGTGATTCCAGAAGGCTCTGTCCCTTGACCATGCTTAGTGAAAGACTAATTCAATCATGGTATACTACCAAAGATGAATGAAGGGGAGGAAATCACTGCACTGAGAGTTTAATCCCATACTGTTTCCTTAAATCCAAACATTTATAGTCCATATTGTGCATTAGGGTGTATGCTAACTTTTGTAGGGAATAATTTCTTATTTTCATCTTGTAAAACACCCATATATGGATGGTTACTGATCAAACAGTAAATAAAATATGTTCAATAATAATAATAATAATAATAATAATAATAACAAACCATCAAGTTGAATGACTGTGCAAGTCGTTAGTAATATTGCACTGAGTCTGCAAAGGAAAAAAATCTTTATCAAATCCCCATTCTTTGGCTTTCAATAACCCGAGCCCATTACCTCACGGCAGCTTTTGTTGGTCCTATACAAGGGAGAACAAAATGGTTATTCAGGAGAACGCTTTAGATTTTTATTGTGGGTAGTAGTCACAAAGAGCAGTGTTATTGTATTAAAAGAACCATCTGTACCAGAAACAATGGCTTCAAATTGTCTTTGAATACCCACTGAAAATATAAAGCCTTTCCTTCTCATTATGTTTGATGGGGGGTGGTAGACTTGGTATAACTGACTTTTGTTGTTCTTGATGCATTCTTCTCTCTCCTTTTTTTCAAAATCGGCCCCTTTTCAGATTGTGTGTCGCCATAAACGGCTTTTCTTGTTCCAGGGCTGGCGACCAAAGACTAACGTTCAGCGAGTGAACTGAGCGGCTGCACGCTGATGTCGGAGCTATGTTGCCCGGGAAGCCTGCGAGCCAGGCAGGCATTAGAACAGACTACCCTCGGAGAGTACAGTACTTTCAACTCTCGCTGGAAAACAGTCAGCGCACTTCTAACACTGGAGGGATACATCGCTCTGCCAATCAACCCACGATAGAGACAACACCCAAACTGAAGCGTAAGTGTCTGTGTCGGCAAGAGTATCTTCAGAGGGTGGACAGAAAGCCTACACGCGTGTTGGCTATTTGGTCGTTTGAGCTTCCTGCTGCGGTGTAGTAACGTTATCACCGTAGGCTACTTTTGGAGCACATTAGTTATGATAGACGTGTGCGCTACAACGAGCGGAGTATTTTAACCCGCACTACATAGTAAGATTCGATGCGCAGATTAGATAGTTCGGTGCATGTTTTTTTTTATTGTCTTTAGCTTACAACAAAATACTTTCTTGTTCGTGTTGTTTATGTTGAGTAAATTAACGTTAGGATTTGTCCGTTGAACCATAAAGCTTCATGGGCTATTTTTTTTTTTTTTTTTGGCGATATTCATTCACCCGTTTTTCCATCGCAGTTTATAAATTCAATGTGTACGTATGGCATTTAAAAACAAAGTTACCCCAAACAAACTGCGTGGGTCCCCCTGGACGTATTTACTTTTATCCCCCCTCCACTGTGATTCTTTCTGTGAACCACTGCTTAAGAAAATAATTTCTTTGGTTGCGCACCAAGTAACTCGGGATTATATTGTAAAAATATTCTGGAAATTTCTCTCGATCATTCTACATTATTTAGGCTAACGCTTATTAGCTCTTTCTATTAAATACTTCAGCATTGCACTTGCTCAATTGGTTTCATTTTCATTGTTGTTAGAACGGCCCCTAGTGGTTATGGCTGTCAAGTTTCCAGGGGTGTCTATCATCAAGGAATCACACCTGACGCGCTCTTATCTACCACTGAACTCTCATCAGGATGTGCTGTGTGTGTGTGTGTGTGTGTGTGTGTGTGTGTGTGTGTGAGAGAGAGAGAGAGAGAGAGAGAGAGAGAGAGTTGCAGTGCTCCAATCTGTGTACTGTACTTGTGGCATTATTTCCCCAGTCATCTTAATAAATAGGCTGCAGACAAACAATGCAGCCAAACTTCCCTATATTCTCCCGGAATGTGACTAGTTATTTGGATATGGTGAAGATTGATTTCTCCCTTTATTAGTTTGTGTTAAAATACTGGGCTAGTGGGCGCGCATGAAACCGCTCGAATTCACATAATGGTTGTTCTGCATACTTTCCTCCCTCGAATGTGTGTAGAATATATCTTAAAGATCTTTTATTTTTTCTTCCATTTTAAATCTTTTTGGCCTCCCTCACAGGGCAATTTGGTGTATCAGTCTACACATTTAAAATCATATTTTGACCGTGGTTAATGCCTTGGACATCTCCCCCAAATACAGCCTACTCAATCTGTCAGTTTATTCAATGAAGACACCTTGTTCGTGGTAGGCCTTCTGGTCTGTAATAAGACTTGTGTTTCCACAAGTTCGTCCAGACTGGGTTTAAATTATTTTGAGAAGTACAAACTTAATTGACAATCAACAAACTTTTTATCCAGCGGTTTGTTGTAGACCGTCAAACACAATCGAATTCAGATGATGCATTTTAAACCAGTATCTAGATATGTGCATTTTAAAAAATAAAATAAAATAAAATAACGTGTAGCTAATGTTGTTGCAGGCCTTTATTTGGTCATGACTGTGTTGCCCAATGAACAGATCATAGGCCTACTTACTTATTTGTGCAAAGATTTATAGTATCTTTATACTTTCTCCATACAGAATGTACACTTAGGCATAAACCTAATCTTAATTTGTAGGCCTATTCTTTACAGCGCAGTAATGATCCTGCCGTTTTACCTTGATTGTTTTGTTTGGAAAAGTCCCCTGATGCTGGATGCAGACAAATTCTCAGCCGTCAGAGGATTTCTATCTTTGATTGGTGCAACGCACAAGGATCGGTAGTACCTAAATGAACCGGAAGAGGGCGACTTTTAAACACAACTGAGGTTTCGGCGTAGTAGAATTACCTTTGAAGGTTTATTATGATATGGCTGCACGTGTTTTGGGATTGTGCTCTGAATTGCCATTTTTTTTCCTTCATTCTGTGTGTAGTTTGAACTATAAATGGCATGTTTAGTAGCCTTAATATGTTAAAAATCACCTGAATTTTAAAATCACAAATAACCTAAGTCTGGAAAATAACGGTGACAACATGCCCTTTATCTTGACAATTTTAAATTATATTCACTTTGCCCAGTCATATGTAGCCTAAAGATTTATTCTCGTAACCTCACCTTTACAAAACAACAACAACAAAAAACATCACTAACAACAACAAAGCTTCAGCTAACATAATAGAGGGAAAGAAGTCTTCCTTTTGTTCTGCCTGCATGTACTGACAACACGTTAAACAAACTAGTCATTTGTGATAGACATGCCTCAGCTTTCTACTGTCATTTAACGTCAGTCGATCACATTTGCCACTCAGGGAATAGGCTGCTGCTTCAAAATACCTACTATCACGTCCTGGGGCCTTTGGCACCATATTGATGATTATGGTTGTGTAGTTCCGCGTGCAAATAACTTTCAAAGTTTTGGCAAGGCTGTAAGACTGATGTACTGTTGTGGCAGAAGAGTTATTTCTGGCTATGAAACGGTATGGATGGCTCATTATTTAGCCTGTGTGTGTTTTATATTATTTTACTATCCTGTGCTACTTTAGCCAGCATTTCAACTTGCTGTCTCTTTGGTGGGATAAACGGTTTAACTCCCGACTCCTCTTTGGTGTAAAAGTATCTTATAAATAATTCTGTTAAATGCCTTGGCTAATGTACCCTACTGAAAATACTCATGGTTACATGTCCGTTTGACTTCTAATTTTAATGATTTTTACAATTATTTCTAAATCAGAAATTTCTATATCTGTAGCCTAACTTTATTGACTATTTTAAAAGTTTTGGTTTTGGTATGCCTTCCTTAGTACTTTCAGTTTGCTACTTGCTATGATAAATTTATGGCATCTATTGGTTGATACAGTCTCTGCCTCTGCTGTGCTGACTGAAATAACCCCGCCCCTTTATGCTAAATAATCCTGGCTGAGGGAACATCGCTTCGTGATTGGTCAGGTGGGTAGCATTTATTCACTGACAGCCCCGTACATGAATGGTTGTCTATTAACTTGTTCAAAAAGTATCAGGAGTTGTCAAGGCTCTGGCGGAGAGGCAGCCGTGGTTTGTTGATTCTTTAAAGACTAAGAAAGAAGTTTGTGGTCACAACAGGACCAACTGGCTGAAGGAAGTGATACGTTTTCTACTTCAAGAAAGTTACTGAAACCGGCAAGGTACCTGCTGAAATCCTCTGGATTGGACTTTCTTTCGCACTGGTGAGGCAAGCGTCAAATAACCGTTTCAATGTATAACATGATGGAAACCGAACTGAAACCCCCTGCACCCCAACCAACTGGGGGCACGGGGAATACTAACTCTTCTGGAAACAACCAGAAAAACAGCCCGGACCGGGTTAAGAGACCCATGAATGCCTTCATGGTGTGGTCTAGGGGACAACGAAGAAAAATGGCGCAGGAAAACCCCAAAATGCACAATTCGGAAATAAGCAAAAGACTCGGGGCCGAATGGAAACTTCTCTCCGAAAGTGAAAAGCGACCTTTTATTGACGAAGCCAAGCGTCTCCGTGCTCTTCACATGAAGGAACATCCGGATTATAAATACAGACCCCGACGGAAAACCAAGACCCTGATGAAGAAGGACAAGTACACTCTTCCAGGTGGGCTTCTTGCACCAGGCGGTAATGCCATGGGCGCTGGGGTGGGTGTAGGGGCTGGCCTGGGCGCTGGGGTTAACCAGAGGATGGACAGTTATGCGCATATGAACGGATGGACAAACGGAGGGTATGGTATGATGCAGGAGCAGCTTGGCTACCCACAGCACCCTGGTCTGAACGCGCACAACACGGCACAAATGCAGCCCATGCACCGTTATGATATGAGCGCACTTCAGTACAATTCTATGACAAGTTCGCAGACATATATGAACGGGTCACCCACGTATAGCATGTCCTACTCGCAGCAGACAACACCTGGAATGACTCTTGGTTCTATGGGTTCGGTGGTAAAGTCCGAGTCCAGTTCGAGTCCGCCGGTTGTCACCTCTTCCTCACATCCAAGGGCTGCCCAATGCCAAACCGGAGACTTAAGGGACATGATTAGTATGTACCTACCAGGCGCAGAGGTTCCTGAGCAGACTGCTCAAAGCAGACTTCACATGTCCCAACATTATCAGAGCGCACCTGTACCTGGCACAACGATTAATGGCACGCTCCCATTATCACATATGTAAATGAACTTTTATAGCAGAAAACTGGACTACTCTGGACTTATTTTTGTACAGAATTTTTTGGGGGGAGGGAAAGTTGTATAGAACTCAAGGAAAGAACACGAAACTTTTCTTCTTTCTATTTAAAGAAATGCTCTAGAGGAACGGTAGGATCTCCACAAAAGTTTTTTTTTTTTTCAGGTGTATGAGATTTTGAAAGTAGAAAAAGGGGAGTCAATCAAATGTTTTATTATTGCAATCATGTTTTGTACAGTATTTATCAAAGAAACATAACAATCAGATGTAATGTTTGTAAACTACAAGAAGTTAAATTTTTATGAACGTCAATTCCTCTTAGTGAATGAATGGATAAATAAATAATAGGGCCAGGATTGGCACTGAGTTCAGTATACTCCAAACTCACTCTGCAAACACTGGAAGGACAGAAAATATGTAAAAGCAGGTAATGTTTCTCCTTGAAGGTAAATAGTACTAAACAACTTTAATTTAGTTCAAATGAGAGTAAAAGAAAAAAAAAGCTTTCTCACCGGTTAAAACATTGTTAATTTATATTTTGTCTCCCACTCTCCATCTGTTAGAGATATGAAGTTTTCTGTTCATTGTTTTTCTCATGGTTTGTAAATTTTCTGTATATTTACTGTGACATTTTAAGTTTTATTTTAAATCTTCATTTGCGTAGTTGTATTTTAAAATGTGGCCTGTCCGCAGTTGCCAACACTCCATGTATATATTTGAACTAATAACATCATTATAACAGTTACAATTTCAGCTGAGTTTTTTTTTCAATATGCAGTTTGAAATGAATAAATTTTTGAAATTTGGATATTTGAAATTGTTCTCGAGTTTTGATTTGATTTGTCATTTAGCATAGTTTATTTGTTATCATTGACAAATTAGTTTTTGTCACTGCGTGTGTTTCCCTTATGTCAAATAATCATCTATCGTGTCAAGGTTACAGGTGATCTTAAACTGGATTTAAATTTTGATAAACACGTGTTGGTCCACTTCATCCCTTGACAAGTGACCTTAAAACTGCGCTTATCTTAGATAATATAATGTCAGTGCACACATTGTTTTAATGTTTTAACCCAGTGAGAATCAGAATGAGATTTTTCTTCGTGTACATTCACTTGTCCTCAAGTAAGTACTGGAATAATTCTCAATGATCTTCCAAGAAGTATGTGACTGAGTGAATGTGTGACTTATTCAGTGTATTTGATGTTTGACAGCGTTGAATTATTTCATTACATTGTTCTTGAGTGTAGATTTTACTGAAATTATTTTACATCTCTGTTTTTTTAGTGAGATCACTCCTTTGGATTTGGAGGAAGCCACCATGCAAAGTGTTGTTCCCAGTAATCCTAGTCTGAGAGGGGGGAGATTAAACGCCTATAATGTTGAAGATTCACATCAAGGTAGTCGATCATTTTTATATTTGTTGATAATTCTTTAGAACACTTTTTTGCCGTCTTGAATCAATATTACAATCACTGTTAATCCAGAAACTACGCAGATTAAGCAAAATATTTTAATTTACTTCTGACCACTTATCCTCCTGCTTGTAGACTAAATTGGCATTTGATAACACCATAAGGCCTATATAACAATTTTGTGCAGGCCATAAATTAGAAAAGCATCAGTAGGCCTAGCCATTATTAAATCCTGAAATGGCATGAAACACTAGGCACTTGTTTTGTTTGACAGCATCGGCGCATGCCTTTAAATGATTGGCACCTGTCATTTAAGAGAAATTTTGCCATCTGTTTAATAGCTTCATGAAATTCACGGACACGTTAGGCCTATTTTATTTTCGAGATAATAGGCAAAATAAATAGTCATTAATAAGTAAATGATTTATGTAGAAATATTGCGTCATGAAAATATGTAGGCTATGTGTATATTTTGGCGAGTATATAGACCTACTTTTGATATAAACTGATTACATCTTGAAGTTATGAATTAGTGGGGTAAATGGCAGCATTCCATTGGTGGTGTTGTTTTAGTGCAATTATTATTATGGTGCGAGAATCATAATGTTTATAGTAAGGAGCGTAACAGAATTTGGCAATGAAGCTGAATTAAGATCTGCATTTGGCATGCATTTGTGACTTTCACGAGCTGTTGTATTTGACACCAGTGTGAATGTATCTAATTTAAATAGTGTTTTGTGTTCGTCGTTGATGGTTTTACACTGCTCGGATGCCTCGGGGCGCACAACTTTTTTCCTTTCAATGTTTCACTTCTGCTTTCTGTTGATAACCTAGCAGGGTAGCCAAGGCTACATGTTTGCATCCAGCCATGCCCTAGTGTGGCTTAGACTAAATTAATATCAAGATAAGATTATTATGTGCTCATATTCGGTGCAAATAAAAGCGTTTGAAATCTGAAGGGTGTTAAAATATTTTGCTAAACTGCGGAGGTAGATTAGCACTCTTGCTTGCCAAAGCTCTGAAGCTTCTATTACAGCGAGTCTCAAGGGAACGGAGCTCACATTAACCGCTAAATGAATATTTGACGAGGTCTCATTCCAAAGTATTATTCCAACAAACGTGTCCCTACCGGACTTTCAAAGGGTCAGGGAGCAGTGCTTCAATTAATTATACAACCAGTAGGATTGGTTGTAATGGCTGGACGTGTTTGGTAAACTAATTTTGAAGTCTGTTTCCTCTTAGAATGTTTGAGCGGAGATCTTTCAAACACTGCGTCTTATTCTGTGATAAAAGGACGCGATTTCTCTCACCATAGCTTGCAGCCTGTCATCAGATATTAGACTGATTTTTTTCAGGGAGAAAGATGTGAAGCAGCATTTTGGACTGATATATAAGATACAAGATGTATATAACTGTATTGAATCAGGTTTGATATTGAAAAATGTTCATATATTTCTAGAACATTAACCAAAGGTACTTAACGTACTACATTAAAATGAATGATGTTTAATATGAAACTGGTCACCGATGAAAAAAGAAACTGTTTCCAATTTCAGATTTGTTTATTTATTTTCTATTTCAATTCTGATAAGTAGGCCTATCGCTATATGATAACCTTAATTGACCGTTCATCTTAAATTTAAACCCAATCATCAATTTAAACTTTTTAGGCCAAATAATTTACTTTTAGACTACCATAATATCAATCAACTGTTTTAAATTGGTAGCATATCTCGCCCGATGAGGTTATGTTATAGGGGAAATGCCATGCCATTATTTTGCCTTGCGCTGTGGCGATTTTACGCAACAGGTGGTTACGCGCCATATTTTCTTGAGGATGTTTGTTTTGAAAACGCACTATGTTCAAAATTCCTAAATAAAACTAATCTATCTATCTAAAATCACAGGTCAAACCCATAAACCCAGTGTTGTGTACTTGGCCTTTTGGAGATAAAATATTTTCGAAAAGTAATACATTTAGGGCTATATTTAAATTTTAGGAAATGGAGACATCTTTCTCATTCCTTGTATGCTTGTTAAAGGTGTGCATGAAGACACTTACAGTCTGCTGTCCTCTTTGTTGTTTTTGTGTGTGTGCTGTTAGGCTGTCTATGTGAGGTATGGGTAAATCCTCTTGGCTATTTCTGTGAGTTTTTTCTTTTTGTGGAGACCAGTCAGACAGTAGGCTACGATTATAAGAAACAATGACGTCACATCACTTAGATTTTTAGGTCATGAGGCCTTTCTTACCAGAAATTGTGGTGTCCTTGTTGACCACTAGGTAAGATTTCACCGATTCAAAAGTGTGTTAAAATTCAATTTTAGTTGGACACATAGTTTCATGGATTTTCAAAGTTTTGACTGAAAATGTCATCAGGTCCAAGGTTTAGACCAGTGCAATGAGCTTACAAAGACTTTTCAAAAGGAAACCCTATTTGTTATTATTACTGTGTGTTTACTAGAGGGAACTTTGACTTGCACTGTCATCCCCCCACTTTCCCCATATTTTGGAGGGGGAGTAGGCTATCTGTTGTGGTGGTGGTGGGGTGTGTGTGTGTGTGTGTGTGTGTGTGTGTGTGTATGAGAGAGAGAGAGAGAGAGAGGGGGGGGGGAGTGGTGCAGCATTGTGCCATGCATTGAATTGAAAACTGTCAGAGATGTCGTCTATTTTAACAGTCTCTCGTGGAGTGAATGGCAGTCGCTCCCTGATCCAGTGCAGGTGCAGGGAAGCTGGGGGATGGGGGTTCTCTCCGGCTCAGCCAAAATGCGCATTCTCTTCAATAGACCACACACTGTCAGCCAGCATGGCATCAGCTCTGCGCCTCTCACACTCTGTTGCAGGACTAACCCGAGTTCACTTCTCTGCCTCTGTAGCCACAGCCCATGGCTATGAGTCGCCATGCAGTGTGCAATGAGGACTTTTCAGCCTATTGGAAAAGACAAAAATATGTTTTCCAATTTTCATTTCTTTCAGTAGCCTATTTTTGATTCTTACAGGGCTGTTGATGGCTACTAAGACGACCATGCACAGCACATTAGATGAATTCGTGTTTTATGTTATTAATGGATAATTTCGGTGCCTAGAGACCCAAACTTTTTAGTGTTAAATAACGGGCCTGAAAGTCGGCTATAGGCCTAGTTCATTTTCATTGGAGCATGTAGAATTGAAGCGGTTGCTGCCCAGCGGTCATTTAATACAGGCTATGCTAATTTATGCTACCACAAGCATACCGATACAGTTGCATGCGACCAGTGGCACTCCATCACAGTCTTTTCAAAATCTCCAAGCAATTATTTTCCGTGACATTTTATGAAATGTTGGAGTGTTGTGCCACATTGCGGGAGTACTTTTTTGCGGTTTCATGTATTTTAGTTCATGCACTCCCACTTCAGGCCTCCCAGTGTTTATTCGTTACCTACCCTATTTGATTCAGCAAGTTTGTGAAGTAGCTGTTGGATATTGGACTAAAAACAGACAATTTCATTTTTTGTAAACCTGTAAGGCTTGCCAAGTGCGGACATTTAAAAAGCAGGGAATAATTTACGCCATAACAGTATTATTGACACATTTGTCAAGATTTAATAGTCCTTAAAAATTTAAAACATCTTCCCCTTTTTAACATAGTGGTCTATCAGTGTAGGCTTATTAACAGTATCAAGACTGGAAATCGATCAACCTGTACTAGTGTAATTTTGAACTTACATTACCTTATAACTAATTCGAGTTAATACGCTCTTAATAGCGCTGTAACAGCGGGTAATTGGCCCCCTTTTCCGAACAACAATGTAAATCGCCATCTCTTTCTTATTTAATAACGTCAAACGCTTCGCTGGATTGGCTCCGACAGTGGAGACCTTTTCTCTCTAGGCAGAGTTGTTTGGAGGGAACAATGCAGATCTAATTGTGGAGATTTTAGGAGCTGGCTACTGAAAGTGAGCAACAAGACTTGAAATTTGGCTGCTGAAATACATTGCTTGGAGGGTTAGCCTGCAGCCCTTTTATATTTTGTTCTGCTTGTAATCTCCCGCAGAAATCTTGATTTGTTTTATTCCTACAGTTGTTTCACTGCTGTTTGTCAAATGGAAAGATGGTCATATTTTTTCCTCGCAGTGTTCCCCTTCCATTCCACATGTGAAACAAACATCGTCATATGGACAGGCACATTTTTAGAATGGCCCACCATACCCTCCATGAGAGTCATGGAAGACTGTTTCAGTCTGTCAGCTCCAAATAAAACCCGTTTTAGTTTTTTTCAACTAACACTGATTGCACTAAATCTTGGCTGCAGCGCACTGCGAATTTAGAGGGGCGCGCATCGTGCTTATTTGGGCATCTGTTGTGCTGTAACAAGGTTATCCATACGCGACAATAGTGGAGGCACAAATGTTTCTGCGTATCCACAGAGTCCACCCCATGCTTGGAACAATATATGCTTTGATGCAGCGGTTCAGTCCGCAGGGGTGTTCAGAGCGATGCAGATCAAGCTCGCTTTTAATGGACCAGTGGCATAGCCTGGGAGCTAAACGGAGAGGGGAGCACAGGGGTGGGGGCTACACGGGTGTGTGCAGAGGGGAGGTGGGGACTGGGAAGGAGGGGGGGGGGTACTTCCAGACAAACGTCGTTGTGCTGCACGGATGCAAAGTTTGAAGTAAAGCCTTTGTCCAGCTTGCCAACCGAAATGGAAACCCATTATTTCTGTAGAACATTTGGGCCTGTTCGAGTTAATCATCCTTTCATTTTTAAGTAGCTTGTATATTTTTCTATGCTTCAGTGGTGTGACCAGATAGCTTTTGTTTTGTAACATGATTTAATTTTGTTGTAGAAAGTCCAAACACACCACAACAAAATACTAATGATTTTGGTTCGGTCCAAATACAGGCTAAACTGTGTTTTATAGTAGGCTTCACAAATGATCGTCAAAAAGTCATATGAGGTAGGCTGCATAGTTATCACATTTGAACTCTGATTGGACGTTTTCTCAATCAGTCCCTAGAGAAAGTAATGCTGCATAAGTTTATATTAGGCTACATTACGTATCACCATTCAGATAAGACCACAAAACCGTATGATCTGTGGTGGTAACAGTCTGCCTTGGACTTGGGGAAGTAATTTGTGATTTTGTGTGCCGTGTCGTGCCCCAAGGGAAAAACCATGCTTTCACTCTTTTCATCGATGACATCGGGACATCTCTGAGAAGGCCATTGGAGTTCACAAACTTTCACTTGTTTGGGAGATCAGTTCTTGAGCAAGTTGAAAAGCTGAATCACTGAAAAGCTGAATATCCTTGAATTTCTTACGGGATAAATAAAGTACTATCTTGTATTATCTTCCAAAAATATTGACATGACAATAAAGTTTATCAGGCCTTTACAGTCATTTAACACAGTATGATTTTTTTCCCAATTGTGTTGTTATTAGACTCATTGTTAATTCCATGGCCATTTTAAAGATGATGCCTATGACACAGATTTGCATGGGGAAATCATCAGCATACAGGCTGTGAACTTTCTTTCTTCGTTTCCCAGCAATCGCTTTGGCTATTAGGGGCTGTCATTAGGCAACCCTTTCTAGACAGCTACGCGCAGAGCTCCCCAACAGCAGAAGCCTTTGTTCTCCCATTCCTCCCAATTTCAGGCTTCGCTTGTACATACCATCAATGTTGATTAATGGCGGTATAAGCATCTGGGTTGCCCTATTTAGCAAGACATGTAAATGCCAAAATTAGAACTATTACCCAACCATTATTAATTGTTTGGAGCTTGTATCAAACGTCCGAACAATCGGTGGGAATTGTGTCAAGTGAGATCTTGCGGATTTAACTGGCGAGTGTATGGCAGCTGAAGTTAGCATTGTTATCAAACATGAAGCTGAGATTATATACTGAGGGAATATTTATCATCACTACGTTGCAGACAGGCAGCAGCTTGTTGCGCCCCTCAGTTAAACGCGACTGGCTTTTGTGTGCTTTTAGAATAAAGGGTTTAGAAAAGTTTGTCTGGACATTGAATGGGCCCCACAACGGCTCTTTATATTTCTCGAGGCGAGCCCCTACTCCTCTGAATGGAAGTTTAAGGGCTACTCGCCGAACGCGTGGGCTTGTTGACAAACCAACTAATTTGTCAAAAATAAGACCTCCTCTCAGCATGGGTTGTGATATAGCCTAGGCTTATTTGCTTTGTTTATGTATAGGAAAGTAATGCTATTATTAAAGAATAATAACATAGCCTGCTGTTGTATTACAAAACCATAATCTAAACAAATGTTCAGAATTATATTGTCTATTAATTGCCACTGATTCTGTGGAATCATTCATGAAGATGGATTTGAACCCGAATAAAAGCGCAATCATTACTCAGCTTAATCTCAGTTCTTCCTGCTAGAATGCAGAGGTTATTGAACACCTCCTGAACAAATGTCTTGTGGCGCATCGTCTCTTACCATTTAGGAATACCACAAATGGAACAGCATTTCACCTGTGGTGCGTGCCTTTCCAACCCAAATTCTGATTAACAATATGAAAAGAGAGAAAACCCCTGAATGACTGTGCAGGCTTAACCGTTGATCATTCAAAATTCTTGTGTTAAATATAGTCAATTACACGCATGATTTCACTCCAACAGTAAATTATATTCATCAACTGCTCCCTGGTTCTATCACTACAGCCAGACCTGAGGAAGTCATACATTTGCGCCAGGCAGCAGACTAATTAATACTCTAGAGCGGTCAGTGGGTCTCCAGTTTTTGAATGGCCCCTGTCCCTCCGTTAGAGACTGTGTTGGAATGTAAAAAGGGCTTTCTTTCACTCTTCTCTAGAGACCTACTCAAGCGTTCTCCTGTTAGGGATGGAAAGCACTGGTTCAAATGCGACACATGTTTGAGGAGGGAAAAGTCTTGGAACCATCACACAGCCGTATTAAACGCCTTTAAGTTTTCCCTGTAATGTATGCACGTGTTGATCATTGTGCAGCAGATTTCGTTCATTTCAAATGCGAGCTAAACGAATCGTAACAGAGAACAAGAAAAAATGACGAGCATTTGACTGACAAAATTTAAGACAAAAGGCTATGTTTAAAAATTGTATTTACGCTCTTTACAACTTCAACCCTCGGCCTGCCTTAGGCTATATAGTCCAGTCCACTTAGTCCAGTAGTTTATTGTTTTAAATAGTAAGTTCAAGTCGCATTGGTCACTTAACAGCAACAAAAACAACAACAATAATTATAAAAACAATTCTGATAATAATTACAATAATAATAATATATTGAAGGATGCGGATGCTCGTGAAAGAATCGCTTATGTGAAGAGGCGGCCACCGCAGGTTAAAACTATGCCATTCTGTGCACCCCTCAGTCAGTGCATCTGATTGTAAATAAGCGGAGTTCACACGCCGATCGAGTGACTGAGGGGAACAAGCGAACCATTTTAATCAGGTGGCTATCTCCCTATCGTGGAGATCAGAGCCCCGCCACTCCCGAGCTCGTCATTGTGTCCCCACTGCGAAATGACATCTCCCTCAGAAAAGCGAGGCGAGTCACAGGATGAGATTTCAACTGTCTATGCGCTAAACCTTTCATTAGCAAACACCGTACAGTGGCTGTATGTTTCTATTGGAAATAAATTAATGACCTTTCCATTCTAAGTTTTACCATGCAACTCGACTCTCGTCTTATTTTTTCATCGAACAGTTTAATTATTTGCGTGTCAAAACGTGTTCTATTGTTTGATAATTAGGTTTCCAAAAGTGTCAATACTGTTTGTTTAGTTTTAAAATACACTGTCACTCCTCATCATCATTGCTATGTGACACAATGATTGCGGTGGACATCGCACTTTTTCCCTTCACATCTCGCTTAAACGTTACATTGCTTGTGTTAGAGCGACGAAGCTGGCAAGATGCCAAGTCAAGTTATCATTCCCCGAGGGAACGACAGAGATCCGTGACAGCTGGACCTCTTGTATTGATTATATGACACCGTGGGTCATTTATGGCATTTTGCGCACTGTTGAATGGCACATCAAACCGATTAACATCTTTTGGCACACGCATCCACCCAACAATCATAAAGTCAGTCCATCATCCCTTGACAAGTCCCTCCATAGTTTAAGCGCGTACTTGGTGTAGAGCCTTTGCACCGTGAAAGGGATTATTTGTCGTGCATCTGTACACCATAGACGCGCACTCTTGTTTTATAGGATGAAAGCTCATTTCTGCGCACGTGGGACTGCAGAGCGCATCTTCAGGTGAAACTGACAGAGGACGCAACGTCGGGCGAGATAGCGGCATTAGTGTCTCAGAACGATGGTGTTGGTATTTATCGGTGGGAAAATGAACACAAGACAGCACTTTATTGATTATTTGTCATCTTCTGTTATGGCTGTCATTCCTATGCTACTCTCTCTTAGAGGATTGACAGTGAACCTCAGGAGTTCACTACTGTGCTCAAGTTAAAGACATAATGGCACCAGGCTTTATCACATTTATATGTTTGATAATTTGCTTATGTGTACAGGCTGTTGTAGTCAGGGAACCATAGCCTAAAATCTTTACTCAAATATAAAATGTTTGTGAAAATCTTAAGGTAAGGTTTGTGAAAACCTTAAGATCCTCCCAAGTCATAGGCTGTGTTTTGATTCAGGTTTTTCAATGTTATTTAGTTTTTTTTATTAATTAATGTGAATAGATTTTACAGTTGTTAAAAAAGAGGAAAAGAGAGGATGCAACATTTGCATTATTGCTCAGTAGATTATTGCGGTTGCTGCTCCCCTTCTTTGCAGTAAGTAGGATAAGCTTAGAGTGCCTTGTCTCCGTGGTAACTGCCAGAACAATTCAGTTGAAGTTTGAAGAGGTCAGCTTGCGGGGTCAACAGCTCCAGCCGCTGCCTGTGCCAACTTCTGTTGGGCCTGGGACGTTTTGTGTGTGTGAGCTGTAGCCCCGGCCGAGCCCTGGGTGGTAGGCAATTCCAACTCTGATATAAATTTTTTGAGTCAGTTTGCGGCCTAGGCACTCCAGGTGGCCTGTGAAATCGATTTTAACCCTGTGACCCTGTCTAGTAGAGGCACGGTTGACAACCTGGGTGAGAATTTAGCCAGCAATGACAGATTTCCCCCAAGTGCTCTGAAAAGTTGGGGGTGGGGGGGTTCAGAGTAATGTGTGTGTGTGTGTGTGTGTGTGTGTGTGTGTGTTTTGTCTGTGTCTGTGTGTGTGGTGCTAGAAGAGGTCATTAAAAGCCTGTTTAATAGTTTTTTGGCCAAGAAGAAGGGATGAGTGTGTGTGCTGTGCATCCAGGAAATAGAGGATATATTGTTGGCCTCTCTGACTCAGGGTGTGAGGAGGTCTCCAGGCAGATTGGAAGTCTCTGGTGTCTGTCTTCTTTGCTGTCTGTCTGTGATCAAACATTTTCGGCTTGAAAGTTTCCATGGGCAGGTTTGAAGTTATTTGACTAGTTTCTTCAGCGCTCTTTTATTAAAGAATCACATGCTTACAGATGTGAATCAAAGCCTGAAATAGCAAAGTCTGTCATGGGGCAGAGCCAAGAAGGCAAAACACATGTTACTGAGCAATATCATAATATCAGTTAAGTCAAAGAAGTGAAAAGATGCTTGATATTCTTTCACATTCACTTCTAGAAGTAGATGAATGCCCCTAGTGATCCTATTGACTTGGTAGTTTTTTAAATCAGGACAGACCAAGCCAAAGAAATACACTACTGACATGGAGACCTCTGAAAGTCTGCAGTCTACTGTATGTGATCAGTCTTAGTGCTGGAATATGGAAGGACAACAGTGGCGAAATCACATATAGATAGGAGAGGCATTTTCATCTGATATTATCTTTAATATGTTTGTAATGGGATAACTGAATAGGGAAGTTATAATACATCAAACATAAAAGCACTTTCTATGAGCCCAGTAATTGTAAGGCATTATGTACACATTCATAAAAGGTTGAAATGTGTTCAGTTTCATAAAATAATCATTGACATTATTAACTGTTTATACATTCTCATGCCTGTGCTCAAAACCATTGTATCTGTCTAAATCTATCTTATAAGCCTTTATAACTTGGAGTGTCAAAAGGCATTCTAAAGCTTCTGTGGCCTTTTGACACGAGGGGACCATATCACTTTATAATGGTCTGAAATGGGGCCTCATTTCTATTCATGAGTAATTATGTGTTGATCTCACTTTATTTACAGTGAGTATCTAGTGAGCGCATGTAACTCTTCGCTATCAACTTGCATAAAAAAATATCTGGGTATACTATAAAACTTTGAGACACTTCAAGGTGAAGAGGTCTAAACTATATTAAAATTACTAACATTATACTATATTGTAAATTAGTATACATTTTGTGGGGGCATCATAAGCCTTTATGAATATGCTCATAATACTTTATGAATGCAGGGTTCTTAAGTCTTTTAGAACATGAGAAAAGAGTTTTAGACCATTTAGACCTTTAACAGTCTTGAAATATGAAAATATTAGAACAGAATTGAATAGAATCAAAAGCACACATTTGTATCTGTGTGTAGTGTATTCTTGAAACAGGTCTTTTGAAAAGCACAGGCAACAGAAAAAAAAGATACATTCACAACTTAGCCTTCAGGCCTATGTCATTGTTTTCTTCCTACAATACGCAAACAGGAAGCAGCATTCCTTGAGCCTTCTCTGCCAATCAGATCTATGCATTGACATCAGTTGGGTTTGTCAGTGGTGTATTCACAACGGAGACGACTCAAGGTCCCCTCTTCCCTCTTGCTCTCAGGCAGGGCCTTTAGACACAGATTGGCGGAAATGTCTTTGAGAGCGAGGCTGAATTTGAGGTGTTTAGGCCAGTGTCAGGGCAAGGCTGGGCTGCACTGGAAGGACTACACTTCAGGGGACCTTAAATGACTTGTAGGTCACAGCAGCTCAGAGGAAGTGAAGCCATTGCTTGCTAAAGTGGGCCATACTGGCTCGCTAGTCCTTTCCTGTGCATGTTAACCTCTTCACTGAGTTTCAATTAGTTGTTTTTTTTGGTCTTTAGTTGTTTTTTTTTGGAGTCAGCCTTAGTGTGTGTGTGTGTGTGTGTGTGTGTGTGTGTGTATGCGCGTGCACTTGTGTACGTGTGTGTGTGTGTGTTTGGTTGAGGACTCAGTGAACAAAGGCCAGCACAGTCTCTTTAGCTTGACAGTGATTCCATTTGTTTCATGTTTAAAAGCTGATGCTGGCCATTTTCCTTGAGTGTGAGTGAGCTTCTGTGAGTACATCTCTCTGTGTCTGTGTGTAAGAGAGTGTGGATGAGAGAGAGAGTGTGTTTGTGTTGTCAGTGCCTGTGTGTGTGTGTGTGTGTGTGTGTGTGTGTGTGTGTGTGACAGAGCGAGAGAGAAAGTGAGAGAGCCCAGTGTCAGCTCCAGTGGATTGTCTCTGATTGTGTTTGATTGCGTTTTGAGTGCAGTTTTCCGTGCGGCTCCTGAGAGCTGGTTGCGGCCTCCCTCGGCTGTCACGGCCCCCTGGGGAAAGGGGAGAGCAGCGCGCTCAACATGCTCTTCAGCGCACTCCATTACACCAACTGCCTGCTGCAGATAATACGCGCCCAAAACACACACTCATCAAGTGCCACCATAATAGTCTGTTGTTGCAGCATGTGTGGCAGGGCTGCATCAGAAAGACTGCACTGGTATATACAGTAGGCTGGTTTTACATGTGTATATGGATACTGTATATAAGGCATTTATTGGGTATCATTGGTGTTTTAATTATTAATTTTTTGAAGGTGTGTGTGTGTGTTTGTGCGTGTGTGTGTGTGTGTGTGTGTGTGTGTGTGTGTGTGTCTGTGTGTGTGTGTGTGTGTGTGTGTGTGTGTGTGTGTGTGTGTGTGTGTGTGTGTGTATGTAAGGATGTGGGATGTGTTTGTCCAGCCAAACTAGTGATCTAGTGTAGATTAGTTCCATAGCCTGGTCACATCATCATCCGTGTGTTTTACATAAACTCCATTAGGCCTACCTGCTCCGCATTTCTCAACCTCTCCTCTGTCAACACATGTGTGGGGCAAAGGTGATCAGTGACTGGGCTCCTATGCAAATATTTCCCCAGGCAGTCAGGCACTGTGTGGAGCGGAGTACTCCTCTGGGCAGATTGCACTTTAGTCAGCTCAGCTTCGGTCACACAAACCCACTTTGGAAAACAAGAGTTTCTCCATAGTCCACTCCTCTTTTATCAACAAGCAACTTCCCTCTTCCTCTCTCTCTCTCTCTCTCTCTCTCTCTCTCTCTCTCTCTCTCTCTTTATGTGTGTTGAAACAAAATATTTTAGTCTCTGTTTCCCTCAGACATTGTAGAGCATATAGAATCAAGTATATATGACATATGATTCTATGTGATTCTATCTTTTACGCAGTTATTTCCAACAGCATTAGTTCTAATAAATTATATTAGTTTTAAATGCAAATGTACAGAAATACATATTGAAAATTTCAATTTGAAATTGATGTGTTTTCAACAGACATGAAACAATAGGGCCATATTATTCAATTATACTATACATTAATTGGTGACACACTCAAATAAAGTTATATGTTTTGTACCCCATAAGTTGGTAACAAACATTTGACCCTCACTTGTAAAATAGGTGGTCTTTGTAGTATTTGTTACCAATAAAATGTTTAGCGACATTCAACAGTGTATCCTCTATTGTCTGTGTGTGTGTGTGTGTGTTTGTGTGTGAGTGAATGCGTATGAATGTTGTGTTCAATGTTTTTTTATGTCAAGTTTTATGTCAAGTTTTGTATGTTGAGATGCCTTAACATAAACCTCATGTTTATATTCATCTGTGACTATATGTGTGTCATTGCCTCTGTCGGTGCGTGTTGTGTTATGTTTGTGCTTGAACCATTGTGCGTGTGTATGTGTGTGTGTGTGTGTGTGTGTGTGTGTGTGTGTGTGAGAGAGAGAGAGAGAGGACTCGTGTGATGATGATTAATGAGGTATTTTTGGCAAGTTGGCATTACTCATCAGTACCATGGCAGTTTTGTTTCAAAAGTGCTGGTGCTGGGGAATGGGGGATTTTGGGCCATCAGCAGTGCGTGATGTCAGCACGCAGCACAACAAAAGAGGAGCCCAAATCCGTGGCGTTTGCAGCCCTGACGGGGGCCCAGCCAGGGCTGAACACAGCCCTTCTTTCACACACCCAGTCTCACAAACACACCACACCACACCACACCACAGCCCAGCCCAGACCAGACCAGCCTAGCCCCTGCGTCCAGAGCGACACACTCTGCTGGTTCAGCTCCCCCCACCCCCCATCAACCGCCCGACTCTCACTTTCAAAAATAAAGAATAAACCTTATCTAGAGCTTTTTTTTAAAAAAACACTCTTGTTTTTGTTTGTAGAAATACACCCATTTCCCTCAGTCTGCCAATGGCTGAAAAATGGTATTGTTCAACAATGCAGGATTATTTGAGCTCATTATGTTCCTAATAGAATAATTTGTGTGCTGAAGGCTCTCAGAGGGCCAGTAGTAAACACACACACACACACATATGCTTTGCTCTTAGTCTCTCCCACTAATACAAGATCCATGGCAGGAGATGAGCTGGTACAGTAGCTGAGGCTGCAATTAGAAAAGGAGAGTGTTTTATGAACATTTCCAATCCAGGATTTGAGCATTAGGGGAAGACAGGTGATAAGGCTTCGCAGCTGGAAATTGGATACCACATGTCTGAAACGTGTGCGTGTCACTTATTAATTTCTCATACCTGGGCTTGAAGCGGTAAGAGAATTAGAGGGCCATTCAAACTAGATGCACACCTTTGTTTGTTTAATACTGCGGCTCTGACATATGAAAGCCTTCTGTGTTTTTCCTTGCAAATCAGGATTACACACACACAGAGGGTTCCTGCATAGCACAAGTAGTTACCGTTAATATGCTGTCCAAGGCACACAGCAGCAAGGCACCTCCAGGAACCATAAATCCCTATGCAGTCTTGTGGATGAGTACGAGACACATGGGAGTGCTAGAGACACTATTGC
Organism: Sardinella longiceps; assembly: GCA_027497455.2. NCBI lineage: Eukaryota > Metazoa > Chordata > Actinopteri > Clupeiformes > Clupeidae > Sardinella > Sardinella longiceps. Next base: position 4,231,482 of record JAODXP020000022.1, on the reverse strand, counting down.
CTTTAGGATAACTGAATGCAATGTACACCTCCGAGCTATAGCTATGTAAAGCCAGACAAATACACTTACTCATAAATCTTCCATTTCTATTAAACCAAGGAGAAAAACTGATTTTCCGGTACTTACTATATGTGCTTAACTGACAGCTGGGAGACAGTGGCTAAGCTAAAGCACTGGACGTATTGGAGTGGCAATGAAGAAGAAGTTGATCTTGTGGGTAAATGTTTATTTGCAGTGTAATGATGACTGAGAACTAAATGGCCTGGAGTACCATAGATACTCCACTATAACAGTCATGTATTACCTTTACATGGACTAGGCTATACACTATGGCATTTAACTTTCTGTTAGTGGACCTTAGCCGATGCTTTAAGATTTTGTCAGTCTCATGCCCAATTCTCCCGGGCTAATGCATCTCTCAAGGTCCTCTTCAGAGTGGCCCATAATAAAGTTCACCCATCTCTAGCTACTAGCTCCAGAGTAACACCGGCTTGAAAAGCATTGATGGATCTTCAAGGCAGTGCATTGTAGGCCTGCCTATACACCCACCACAACTACCACTGCTCACCGACAGCCACCCACACAACCAAGAGCCCTTTATGATAGTGTTTGGGGGGAATGGGGAGGGGGGGGGGATTATGATGGCAGTGCCTTGCAGTTGATCAGCGGGTTCTTGCGTTGTAGAAGGAGATAAGTTGTGTAATTGTGAGAGTACTGTAGCACACAGCGCCAGTCATTCATGAAGGACCCCCATCTGTAATAAACTGCTGGAGGAACGAATGGCAGCTGTGTCGCCAAGAGAGAGAGAGAGAGAGACACACACAAGGCCACTCTTTCTGTGGGAGCTCGCCACTTTGTCATCGGCTCTGTCTGTATGTGAAAATCCTCTGATTGTACAAGCCAGCCCTGAAATTCCAATTGACGTTTGTTTTGAGGGGCAAACAAGAGTCCCTCTTTGAGTACATCCAAAGGGAAAAAATAGAGCATTGAAAAAAAAGAAAAATACAACCCTGATAACACTGGGATGTTTTAGTTCATTTCGGGGGGCGAAAAAAAAAGCTAAATGTTTTTGTGTCACTATAGACCATTTCATAGATGTGTGTGTGTAGAGATAACCTCATACTTGTCCCTCTTTTCTCGCTCAGGTATGTCCACAACCACAGAAGCTCGGCAGAAGACTGAAACAGAAGTGCCGTGAATACCAGAGAGAGAGAGAGCTCTTAAGATTGCCTCTGTGGACCAGAGATGCAGCTGAGCTCTACAGGTAAACAGTCTTCAACAACCTTGAAAATAGTAGCCATTTTCTCTTCTGTTAGTCTCTCTTTAAGGATGTGTCTCGAGGGGCACCTCAAGGTTCAGCAGTTACACCATCTCCTCCCCAGTCCTGCCTGTTGGTGGGTTGTGGATTCCCTTGTTTGGGTACCTAGCCCTTTGCTGCACATTGTGTGTGTGTGTGTGTGTGTGTGTGTGTGTGTGTGTGGTGTGTGTGTGCCACACCTCTACATTCCTCCCATATGCTGATCTGTTACAAGGCATCATGGAACCCCAGTGTACAAATCCTCCAGCCTACATCCCCCATTGTCTGCTTGGGCACTAGCCAGAATAAGCAGAATTCCACAAGGCTTTTTTTGTTGTTATTTTTTTTTTGTTCAGAATGTTTGACAGGAGTGGAATGCGATGGAGCGTCATGGTTGCAGGTGACATTTCTTAGTGGCCCGTCCCTTGTTTCCGAGTCCCTTGACTGTCATGTCAGTGTAGCCTACTGCCCTGCCCTCAACTGTCTCTCCCCGCACAGAAGTCAAACCGCCTGGCTGTGAGTGGGTGGACGGGTAGTGACACGGCCTGGTTGGGGGTCTGAGGGGTTAGGGTTGTTGGGGTGGAAGGGTGCATTTTGGGGGGATGGGGTTAGGGCGGGGGGGGTTGAGCTGCACTTGCTCCTTGTGGAATGTGTGGTGTCCCTGTGAACTATTTCCTGCTTTGTCTTAGGATGGCTGTTTGGCAATCGGTGGAGTTCCTTCTCTCTGGCCCTCTCCTGGCTGGAGTATTGACACACTGTCACAACTGGAAATGCCCCGGGAACAATAGCATTCCTCCATGGCAATGGGCCGCTATAGGTCCATTTACGCTTCAGTTAGACGCAGCCCAGGAAGCGTGAGGCTCAATGTAAAGAATCAACAGCAGTCCAGTCTTAGATTATATAATGAGCTCACAAAACTTTCATAGGTAATATTTTATTCTAATACAAAACAACGTAATTGTCTTGGGAATACAATTTGAAGAGGTGGAAACAATGTGATATATCCACCCTATAAAAGAAAAATGTCTTTTTGTATTTGTACAGCTTGTGAGTGGCTCCAAACTCAAACAAAACTCCCACAAGGTTATTTGCCATTGCTTAGGCGTCTCAGGACGCTTTAGAGTGGACTAATTAGAACAAAAGAAGGCTTTGCAGATGGTCATATTTCTCTCAGGATAAATACCACTGGGACCACACATCCTCCTATTTTTGGCTAATCAATCAAAGGCATGTTTGCTTTGGATGGAGCTGAAATATTGGAAACGAACTGGCACTTTGCTGATAAAGCACAGCCCTGTGTTCTCAAGAAACTCCCAATACTGGGCCATCATGCTTGGTCATCATTTGCATCACTTCCTGTAGGACTTTTATGGAGGACGTAACTTTTACCAGGAAGTAAATACAGAAGGACTTGTAAATGGGCAAATTCCAACTCGATTTTTTTTACCCAAACTTTAATTTTGCTTCAAATCAGTCCGTGGTCACTGATATCAGTGTATGTTTTTCTAAAAACCTCTCTGCCCATATTTGCCAGTATTGGCGCCCGGGCAGGCAGCCCAGGTGTGGAGGGTGCCTCACAGACATAGCCCTGTCCCAGAGGCCCTAAGCTGCTCCAAGTAAATGCACAGGGACAAGTGGGACTCTCTCCATCTGCCCAGAATTTGTTCCAGTCGTGCACCCAGCTGCACTGAGAGGGGACGGCGGGACTTTTAGGGCCACATGTTTGTGACACCGGGAGTTTGATGAGGAGTTTCTTTGGAGGGGGTTGGGGGGGAAGTTGATGGTGGTGGAGGGGGGGCAGGAAGGTGGAGAGGCTCCTGCAGCAGCACCCAGCATGGGGCTTCAAGGGGGATTTGAGGAGGAGGAGGGGGGGTTGGGAAAGAGGGGGGTAGGGGAGGCGGTGCCCTGTCTACAGGCCTTTGTCACTGTGGGGGGGTAAGGGGAGTTGGGGGGGGGGGCACAGTGACCCTGCAGGGAAGGAAGCGCAGCAACCCCCCCTCTGCCCCAACACACACACACACTCTCTCTCTCTCTCTCACACACACACACACCTCCCATCACCACCCCACCTACTCCCTCTTCTCCAACGGCAACAGGGGGAGAAAAGAAAGCCCATTACATGCTTGCAAATCAACTCCCCGCTTTCATTTGTGCTGTGCCAGGCCTGTGAGGGCATGAGGAGTGTAGCCCGCCCGCCTGCCCGCCACAGACAACACTAGACCATTTAGCTCCCCTCACCTCACACACAGGAGAGGAGAAAAGTCAGTGTATCTCACACACACACACACACACACACACACACACACACACACACACGCACACAACAATCAATAATATCATATTCACATGCATTACACTTGCGCTTTATATTGCATCTCCTATAACTTTTAAGAAACTTTTGTGAAAGAGTTGGTGGTGGTATTGGCCAAAGGTGGTAGAAAACTCTGTACTGAAGCCCAGTGAAATGGCCACCAGAGACCCCTGGGAAAACAGTCTTTTGTGGGCTTATAATCCCCTGACCCCACATACACACACACACACACACACACACACACACACACACACACACACACACACACACACACACACACACACACACACATTTAGCCCATTTTACAACACTGACAGAACCCCAAACACTGCTGTGGGATGGGCACCTGTATGATGCTAACAAGACATAATGTGATGACAGTTGTACTATCATCACAAATTCAATCCCCTCTCTCTCTCTCTCTCTCTCCCTCCCTCTCTCTCTCTTTTTCTCTCTCTCTCTCCATCTTTCCGTCTGTGTGTGTGTGTGTGTGTCTCTCTATCTCTCCTTTCCGCTAGTTTTTCCCCAGCACAACTGTGATAATTGGATTTGGTGGACACCTGTATGAGTGCAGTATATCCAGGGGATTATAAGCAGGGATGGGTGAGTCAACTCTAATTATTGTCACATTAACCCGTACAACACCCCCCTCCCACACACACACACACACACACACACACACACACACACACACACACACACACACACACACACACACACAGCCCAGCGAATCAGGCCTGAGCGAGCACTCATCAGAAGCCCTCAGCCCTCCACAGGCCGAGCAAACCCACAGATTTTCCCAGGGAACCACAGCCAGAGAGAGAGGGAGAGAGAGAGGGAGAGAGAAAGGGAGAGAGAGGGGGAATGAGAGAGAGAGAGAGGGAGAGAGAGAGAGAGAGAGAGAGAGAGAGAGAGAGAGAGAGAGAGAGAGAGAGGAGAGGTGGAGGGGAGAGGGAGGGAGAAGCAGAAGAGACAGAGGAAGAGGGAGAGAGGGAGGGATGGTGAGGGAGAGAGGGAACTGGAACTAGCAGGATAGAGATAGATAGATAGAGAGAGAGAGAGAGAGAGAGAGAGAGAGAGAAAGAGGGAAAAAGGGAGGGAGAGACAAGCGACAGAGGAGTCCCACTGTTAGAGTTCTCCTCTGTTCCACTCCACTAGTCATTTCAGTTCCTCGCACACAGCAAGTTAGTAAGCCCAGGAGCAAAACACCCCCCACCCCCACCCCTCCTCCCCCTCTTCCTCCTCCTCCTCTTCCTCCTCCACATACAGTATCACTGTAAGACACAATGAATAGCATTTCATCCCCAAAGCCATCCTGGACCTGGACACAGAATTTAGTTGTGTGTTGAGAGCAGTGTGTGGTGTGCTAGCTAGCTAGCTAGCCGTGTGTAACCCACACCTCCCACTTGTGGCTCAGCGGAAAGAGGAACTGGAGGACGGTGTTTGTAAACACTGATTGGCGTAGGGTTTCTGGCAGGACAGAGGTGAACAGGCTTTCATTCACGCCTGTTTACTCACACTCAGGTGGGGGTAGGGGTTGCTCGGCGTTCAGGGAGTTGTTTTTGTGTTTACGCTTGTGTGTGAATGTGTGTGTGTGTGTGTGTGTGTGTGTGTGTGTGTGTGAGGGTGAGAGAGAGAGAGAGAGAGAGAGAGAGAGAGAGAGAAATAGAGAGAGAAGTTGGTGGGGGTGTGTGTACTAAATGAGCGATGAGTAGAACAGACAGGGTTGTCTGCCATCAAAAGAACCCCCCTCCCCCCTCCCTCCCTTTACCACCCCCACCCCCTCCAGTCGCCTCAGTCCAAAGCCTCCCCTCACAAATGGGCCCAAACTTAAGGGAGCTGAGAGGGCCGGTACAGGGGCTCCCAAGGTGTCCACAAGGGGCAGGTAATTTATCAGGCAGGGCCAGCCAGCAGGACCTTCCCATGGCCACCTCGCCTCGCCGAGAGGGAATACGTAATGAGCTGGAGGGCTCCGCATTTGCCACGGCTGATTAGGCCTCAACAATGGGGCCAAACAGAACCTCGCAGCACTCACAATGGTGACTGCAAAGCCTCAAGGCGTTGTCTCCATATTTTTAGAGGAGGAGGAGAAGACGAGAAGAGAGAGAGAGAGAGGGGGGGAAAGAGAGAGGGAGAAGGGAGGAAAGAAAAAGAGAGAAGTAGAGAGAAACACGGAGGAAGGGAGGGGGAAGAGAATGATTGAGAGAAAGAGAGGAAGAGAGCGGAAGAGAGAGAGAGAGAGGGAGAAAGAGAGAGAGAGAGGGAGAGAGGGAGGGGGAAAGTGAACAAGAGTGAAGTTGACTAGGCTGTGCGGTTCTCCATTGGTCAGACACAGAGAGCCTCAGCCGTCTCCTTGTTTGCTGTGTGTTGATGTGGTGAAACACGGAGCGGCTTGCACTGTGGAACACAGGCCTGATGTCTCACAGCTGAAAAGAGTTCTCTCAGCAGTGCCACTGTTTATAGTCTCAAACAACTTACAAGAGGGCCTGTATACAAATACTGTATATATATTAAATAATTTACTCAATTATTGTTGTATTTGTTCTTGACATCTGTTAATCTCAT
>JAODXP020000022.1:4217809-4222809 GCA_027497455.2 Sardinella longiceps | reverse complement strand
TTTTCTAATCTGAATTACCCACAATTCATAGCACTGTGACATGAAACACTGGGGAAGCATGGAATTGTGTTAAAAAAAAAAAAAAAAAAACACCTGTGAAACATTTACAATTGCTAAGAAAAGGAAGTCCCAATCATGCAACAGCAAGGGGAGCACAACACTCATAGCCTCCCAAACCTCTTCACTGAACAGCATTAGTGAGGTCTGTCTGTGAGGGGCCAGGGCGTAGTTTGCAAGGGGGACATTGACACTCAGCCACTGTCTCTCTGACAGTCATCTCTGTACGAGACACAGACTGTACTCATCATCTACCTTACTGCGGGTGCTAGTGTGCGTTTAGAAATCACACAGATAGACATATCCAATAGTGATGTCTTAAGAAGTAATTTACTTTCAGCTCAAAATATACTGGCAATTTGCTTTGAGTGTTATTTATTTTATTGTGCCATTTGAATCTGTTATGCTCAGTAATTGAAACAAATAAATAAAGAAATGTTTTAACCTATTTTGCCTTTTTATCTAGAACTGACTAGTTCTATTTATAAAAATCACTTCCTTATTCTCTGTGGCCAGTGACCGTAGTAAGGGGGATAATTAATGACATGTCAAGTCTGTGCTTATAAGTATGCAAAACACACACACACACACACACACATACGTATGCCTAACTGTATAGCATACATAAAGCCTTGGTTATTTACATAATGTTCAACTGAAATGGAACACATACCAAATAGAGAAAACACTTTTTAAGCTAAAGATTAATCAGTTAGTACCAATTTCTAAAAACAAAATAAATTTTATATTAATTCCACACATGGAAAATATCACACATTCTGTTAAGATTAAGTAGGTTATCGTGGACCCTACAAACAACCCACAAGCACACATAAGTGTCACACACACACACACACACATACAAGTGTCACACACACACACACACACACTCAGACCCACACCCTCTCCTTCCACACCCATCAGCACTCTCAGCAGCTCTGGGCTACAGGAGGTTTCCAGAGGGTCTGGTGTCTCTGTGTAGCCAGAGGATCAGTGAGGGGTGAAAGCCGACCCTGCAGGACTTCCTATCGGCAGCGGCAGACGGCTCAAACAGGAAGCGGAGCTGGGCGTGGGCCCCGATGGCGATGGCGGCGGTTGTGGTGCTGGTGGTGGTGGCAGCCGAGCCGAGGCCCTCCGACAGCGGCAGCTGTGGGCGAGCACCATGCCAAAGGGCCCTCTCACCTGTGCGGCCCACTGTGTAAGTGATCACGCCAGTCAGTCGGGGAGGTCATAATTTATCTTAATGTAGGCCGATCCCGTTGCAATCCTATACAGCAGGGGACGGCAGCGTGTAATCGTATAACTCTCATGTTGTATCAGTGCTCCGGCCCTCGGGTGATGAAACTGTCCCTTGTCACACTATTCTCTCTCTCTCTCTTTCTCTTTCACACTCTCTGTCTCTCTCTCTCTCTCTCTCTCTCTCTCTGTCTCTTCACACACTCTCATTCGCTCCACTCTCGAAGCTCCCAGGCCCAGCTTTCAGCCGCGGCCCATTGAAAGCGGGCCCTTTATTTAAATACACAGGGCCGCAGTGGCACAAGCTCCCCTCTGTATGGCCTCATTCATGTGTCCGTGCGCAGCGCAGGTCTGGCCTCTCGTTGCCTTTCATTAGGCAACCGTATTGATCACGGCTGTTTTCTCATTTACAGCTTTTTATCGGCCACTCATTGTGCCCCGGCCAGAACACGGAACCTTTTAAAATGCGCGAGCGCACGACGACGGGCGACGCTATCGACTCGGAGACCCTGAGATCAGGCGGAACATCGCAACGCCCGCTGACAGCTCAAAGACCTTGATAGCAGTCATTGGGAGCCATGTCCATGTTCCTCGGCGAGATTGCAATCCAACTTTCTTCTCGCCCCCTTTTTCTCTCGCTCTCTTTTTTTTTTTTTGTCGTTTGCCCACAGGTTAACAGCGAAACGTTATTAAAGAGAGTTGACCAAAAGGTCAGAGGGAGAGTGAAGCCACATAAACAAACAATTAATTTGGCATGGAGGTGTAATAGGATGAGATCCCGGCGGGGCCAGGCCCATTGTTCTGTTGGAATTAACCGTGGCAGGTCATGTGTCACTGGGCGCTGACCCCCGCTCCCCATTCTCGCTAGTCCACACTCGCTTTGGCCGCAGCACGGCAAGAGGTCAAACCCAGTAACAAGCCAACCAAACACCCCCCACCTCTCTCTCTCTCTTTCTCTGGCCTTCCGTCTCTCCCTGACCCCCCCCCCAGCTCCCTCAGCATCCCCCAACCTATCTATCTGTAGTGGTGAGCAGGGAAGCACTTACACAACAAAGCCCTGCGTTACCATGGGAAGGGGGGGTGGGGTTGGGTGGGGGTGTTGGTGTTTAAGGAAACATGCTGCCACCCTATCCTATAGTGTGCTGGACTGGCCTGGATGGGGGAGGAGGGGAGGTTAGATCTACCTGATGCTATTTGTGCTGTTTCCAGTCAAAGCACAACCAGGGCACGCGACCTCCCCCCTACACTTATACAGATATATATAAACAAAAACACCTTACATGACCTGAGTAGGCTGCTTTCAGTCCAGGCTGAAGTCTCCTGCACCTTCTCCCTCTCCCTCTCTCTCTTTCTCTCTCTCCCTCACCTAGGCTGTGAGTGAGGGAGTGTGTGATTGAGTGACTGGGAGCGAGTGAGTGTGTGAGAATCTGCGGTGCTGCAGTCAGTCAGTCAGTCGCTCACTAACTCTGGTTTGAGCGGGCCTGCTCAGGCAGACTCTCGGCTCGGCCCACCCATCTGGATGCCTTTTGTGTGGATGGCGTGTTGCCGCTCTGGGTTTTTTCTCTCTCTCTTGCTTTTTTTTTTTTTTTTTTTGTCGTTGCTGCTGCCTGCCGCACGCACACGCACACACACACACACAAACACACACACACACACACACAGGCTCTCAAAAAGTTGCTGACTTCATTTAGTGTCAGTCACCCAGAGGGACCTGGTGCCTCCGATGCATGTGCGCCCCGGGGGGGCAGTGGAAAAAAAAAAAAAAAAAACGCTGAGGTCTCTCTCGCCGAGGCCTGACAGATGCACCGCGTAACGCCAGCGTGCCGTTAAAAAAACATCTGATCCTTCAGCCCCGGGGCAGCTGATAGTGCTAATTGAAAAACACACGCACGCACACACACACACACACACCGCCACCACCTACCACCCGTACTCGTACTCAACGCCTCATGGGGCACGATCACTCATACAAATTCTCGCCTGGCTTCCTCCCACCAGACACACCGCCGTGACCTGATAGCGCTGTGTGTATTTTTTATTTATTTTTTTAAACGCTGCCCTGTGCATACTGAGGGGGCATATACAGTCACAGCAGCTCGGCACTGGAGCTCAATGCTGACTACAGCTACTCACAGCTCCATACAGCTCCCTGGTGCTGGGGAAGAGCAGAGCATGGAGTGTGTGTGTGTGTGTGTGTGGGGGGGGGGGGGGTCAGGCAGGATTGCGGAGGATGAAACAGGTCCGTGTCTCTCCCCTCTGTGTCTCCCATAATTGATAGGGTGTTGAGTGGGTGGGGGAGCGTCGGAGCGGCTGCCCGAGAGCAAGGTGCTGGAATTAAAACTTCAATCCGGCTGCCCAGGAATCAATTTCAGCCGTGGCCCCCAACATTATACAAATGAGCAGAGGGGAGATACAGGCGCTAGATGACCGAGACAGACACTGTCCCTCGGCCGTCGCTGACGCCTTTTATATCCAGGATGATCTCCACTTTCCTTCACCAAGGTGGTCATCGCAACCCCCTCCAATCCTCCCTTTACTCGTTACTCCCTCCCTGAACCCTCTACCCCACGACCGAGGGAGAGCAAAGGATGATGGTCTTTTGGGGGGCCCTTGGCTGGACCACTTTCATTTGGCTAATAGTTTACTAGACTCTGTTGTGTAGTCATTGCATCATGCAGACCCACTCTCAGCTCCATGGGAGCACTCTCTCTCTCTCTGTGTCTGTCTGTCTCTCTCTCTCTCTCTCTCTCTCTCTCTCTCTCTCTCTCTCTCTCTCTCTCTCTCCCTCTCTCTCTCTGCCCCTGTCCATCACACAGAATCGGCCCTCTGGCTGCAGTTCATCTTACCTGCCAGGTGTGGACGGAGAAATGTGTAAATACCCCCAAGGCCTGCTAACAGCTAACGGCTAAATGTGAGAAAGACAAATTGGCCATAAAACACACTCGTCTGTGACAGGAGGTCATCAAACACACTCATCTGTCTCAGGAGCGTCAAGGAAACTCATAATAGCTGTCATGTCACTTGACACAGCACTGTAAATAAATGTACTATTAAAAAAAGTAGCATTGTCTACACATAAAAGCCATACTCTTTGTATGAGTGTCCCTTCACACGTCTGTATGCGAGTGTGAGAGTGTATGTGTGTGTGTGTGTGAGTGTATTTGAGTGTATGAGTGTGTGTGTGTGTGTGTGTGTGTGTGTGTGTGTGTGGTGTGGTGTATGTGTGTGGTGCTCTGTGTGTGTGTGTGTGTGTGTGTGTGTGTGTGTGTGTGTGTGTGTGTGTGTGTGTGTGAGCGTGTGTGCGAGAGAGAGAGTAGTGCACGTGTGTCCTTTCACAGTGCAAATGACTGGGCATATTCTTATGACGGCCACAGCTCTTGAAGGGTCAAACAGAGAGGGGGCTTTTTTTTTCAGCGGGACCACACAGACGGACTGTGTTTGGGCTCTGACTGAGGGATTGTTGGCGGGACTGGGAACCAGCTCCAAGCCTCGCCCCATGAGCCCCAGTGCCACAGCAAACAGTATGTGTGCATCTTTGCGTGCCGCTCCGCGCCAGTCAAAACAGGTTTTTGTTCTTGCCACAGTGAAGGGACAGTTTTGCCCTTTGTGTGCTGCTGCAAAATGGCGGATTTGTTTGGTTATCAGTGCTGGACATGTTCAAAATCCAGTTTTAAGGGACTCTGTGGCGCACAGTATGGCAGACACTG
>JAODXP020000022.1:4185309-4215309 GCA_027497455.2 Sardinella longiceps | reverse complement strand
TGTTCGGGGAGGTTGTGTCCCACTTGGGGGCTACACAAGTGGCCCAGGCCTGGGCTGTGGTTGGTTGGCTCGTCAGACTGAGGCGGCCTAATGAGCAGCCAGTGTGGTGATGAGAATTACATTAACACTGACATACAGTAATGCTGAGAGCCAAGCCCAAAGATGAAAATGCTAAAAATACTTGGCATGCCTAAGCGGTCCACTCATCCTCATGTTGGCTTCTTTGTTCCCTCGCTCTCTCTCTCCCCCCCCACCCTCTCACTCTCTCTCTCCCTGCCTTTAAATGGACCATCGCAAGCATGACCTTCTCTTGCCACTGGAAAGCAGAAATGGTTTTGAAGTTGGCAAGCGCGGTGTCAAAGCGCAAGATGTACACATGGCAAAGTAGGCTACGTCGTTAATTAAGAAAACTTGTCTTCTAAATCCGCTAAGTCTGATCAAGTTACCCCCCGGAGAGATACTGGGAATACAAAATTGTGAGATAGGAAATCACTAAATCCTGTAAAAAAAAAAAAAAAAAAAAAAACATCATAAGGAAGGCGGACCTGTCAGAAAGAAGCTCTGCAAGAATGTGTTTGGCGTTAGATAAATTAACCTCTCCATGACTCTGGGGCTCCTGATAGAGACTTCTAGAAGACTCATTTTAGAGGAAAAACTTGTATGTACACCAAAGGACCCTGCACACCACAAACTTATTACAGACTGTCTGCGGAGAGAGAGAGAGAGAGAGAGAGAGAGAGAGAGAGAGAGAGAGAGAGAGAGAGAGAGAGAGATGATGAGAGTAATGCAGAGGGTAGAAGAGAGGGACGTTCAGCGAAAGACACAGATGGAGAGAGTAAGTAAGTAAGAGAGAGTGAGAAAGAAAGAGAGAGAGAAACAGAAACATTGATAGACAGAAGGAGAAAGAGGGGAAATGGGCGAGGAGGAAGGTAATGGAATATCCTTGCAGGCTTTCTGCACTACAAAGAGCGAGGTGATCTTAGGTGTGAGCCCCTTTTTCCTCAGATATGATCAATCATCCACAGACAGTTCCCTCAGGACTCCAATCTAAAGACCATTACACCTGTCTCATTAGGGCCCTTGTCAAGATACACTAATGCTCCCAGCAGCACTGTGTGGGCCTCAGCTGTGTTAATCCCTAACCTCTGTGCTCTCACACACACACACACACACACACACACACACACAGCTGTAAATACATTTACGCTACATGAGGACCCATTAAGGAATGGACGACGGACACTTTACAGTATATCATGGATTTCATGGTATTTTGTGCGGTAATGGCATAAATTGTGTCTAACTACTATGACTGTTAATAGCCACTGTAGTCTAAGCCACTAACCATGTCAGCTTACAGCTATGAATTCTTCCTCCTCGTCTACAGCATGAACTCCACTGTAATGCTATCCTTCAACTCTCTCTCATACAGCAACATGAAGGGTAATAGTGTGTTTATGAAGCCTCTTCATCACCATGCCATGCCTGTGATTGTAAGGCATTATAAAGTTATAAGATAAATCTTTAAAACTTAAAGTGTTATAAAGCCTTAAGCTTCTTTGACTTTTTGATGCAAGGGAAACTTACTTTACTTTGTGTCTGTAACACAGTTGTACTTTAATGATGCCTTATTGACTCATTCATGAGCAATCATGTTAATATCATTTTACTTAAAGTTTGTAACAAATTGAAGCTTTCTAATGCTTTGTGACACTTTGTGCTATGAAGGTTGACATGGTAATACTGTATATAATGCCTTATGAATATAGTCATGAGCACTAATGTTACTAGTAATTGGTAATCATTAGCAAGGCTTTATAAATGCATAATAACAACCCTTTATCAGTGTGTTTATAATGCTTTATGAATACTGGGTTCTTAGAAGGTGTTACTTGTAATTTCATCTAAGTAATGTTATGACATCTTTCAGAAGCTTTATAAAGCATTATGTAGGGCATATCATACTACTGAGTTTGGGAAGTAGGCAGGTGTTCCATTTGTTTTGACCACCATGTTTGGGTTCACACTTCCACACTCGCCATTGAGAATACATAAAAAACGGGACTTCATAATTAGCCTCATGAAGGAAATTGACGTCGGAAAATGAGCTAGTTGTCACAAGCCCTTTCCCTCATACATAAGAAACAATGTTTGTGATGAAGTTAAACCAGTAAGAAAGACCACTACTTTCAGCATTTTGGGTGGGATTCTCCTGTAAAGCCAACAGAGTGAACCTAAACATGGCAGCAGATTCCAACGATTATTGATAGAACATTTGCACACTTCCCGAGCTCAATTGTAATTATTGTAACACTTTTTAGAAGTAGTCATGGTACTTAATGAATGATTGCATAAACTTAGGGTACATAAAAAAATGACAAAGCATAATTATTTCATAGCCCTTCATGAGTGTGTTTAGGCATTTTTGCCTCATGGAAGCAGACTGCAGAAGTGTATTCTAACGGTACACAATTTATGTACAAAAAATAATGTAATAAAAACATGAGATCTGAAAACATAAAATCATAATGTCGAGTATGACAAAACTGCCTGCAATTGATTCCATTCTTTGCAGTGATTTTGTGCTGATAGTGGGCCCTTCCCTGAGCAACCCTATGCAATCAGTAAGAAGCACTTGGGTGTGTGTGTGTGTGTGTGTGTGTGTGTGTGTGTGTGTGTGTGTGTGTGTGTGTGTGAGTGAGTGACTGAGTGAAAAAAAGAGCGAGGGAGCAGCGATAGTGTTTCACACCACAGACTTCACCTGCTCTAACTGACGCTGGTGGAAATGGGCCAGGGGACAGGAAGTACTCACCTGCTCCCTCTCTGTACATCTCCTTTCTCTCTTTCTCTCTCTCTCTCTCTCTCTCTCTCTCTCTCTATGACTTTTCCCTCTCCTCTCCATTCTTTTCCTGTCTGCTCTTATCTCTCAGTCGGGACACTTCCCCTCTCTCACTCCCTGGCTCCCTGTTTTGTTTCTCTCCTTCTTTCTTCTCTCTCTCTCTCTCCCTCCCTCCCACCTCTGTCATTCCCCTCCTCATCTCCGCCTCTCCTCCCACACAAACACAGCCTTGCACCCACTGCACCGCACTCCCCCCTTCCTCCCCTCCCTCCCTCCCTCCCTCTCTCTCTCTCTCTCTCTCTCTCTCTCTGCTCAAGGTCTCACCTGGCTGGCCATGTCTGCCTCTCCTCCCTTTGTCTGAACTTCACTCTTCTGCAAGAGCTTTCACAGGCGGCAGGGGCTGGCACAGAGATGGAGGGAGAGAGAGAGAGAGAAGGAGAGAGAGAAGGAAAAGGAGAGGGGGGGAGTGGGGGAGAGAGAAAGGGGGGTGAGGGTGTAAGAAAGAAAGGGGAAAAGGAATAGCGGAAGGTGCAAAAGAGAGAGAGAGAGAGAAACAGGAAGGAAGAAAGTGATAGGTATGGAAAGAGGCAACTCAAGATGAAGGAAAAGAGAAAGCACTGGAAAGAGAGGAATAACGGATACAGGAAAACAGGAAAAGAAAAGCGTAGAAACAGAAACAGCACATCAGAATGAGCAATAGAGAGAGAGAGAGAGAGAGAGAGAGAGAGAGAGAGAGAGAGAGAGAAATGAAAACCTGCATGACGGAGTGTTTTGGAAAAGCTCAGGGGCCTCCGCTGCCTGTTATTACCTGTCCAGAACAACCCCCCCGTGTCGGGAGGAGCTGGGGCAAGTCGCACCCCCTTGGTCACACACACACACACACACACGCACACACACACACACACACGCACACACACACACACAAACGCGCTAAGCAAACTCTACCCAGGTGTGCAGGGAGAGGCAAGGAGAGGCGAGGAGAAGCTGACTGTGGCCGAGGTTCCGTCAGCGTCCTGTCATGCTGAAGATGTTTATCCAATTTGTCAAGATAATCTTTCCTTAAACACATCGCCCAGGCCCAGCCGACCTCCACGCACACTGACAGAGAAGGCAGCCCTGAAACACGATCTCCACTCTCCATCAGCCCCCCGAGGTTGAGCACCCTGTGTGTGTGTGTGTGTGTGTGTGTGTGTGTGTGTGTGTGTGTGTGTGTGTGTGTGTGTGTGGATGGAGAGAGAGAGAGAGAGAGAGAGAGAGAGAGAGAGAGAGAGAGAGAGAGAGAGAGAGATATTTCGCTCCACCTCTGCGCAAAGCAAAAGTAATTATGTCTTTCTTAACTGAATTATCTGGTCAGCTCATTTGCTAAGAGAGTTTTTCCGCTTTGAATCCGCCTCATCCCTCCTCAAACAGATCATCCAGCACATTTCACAAATTTAGACTCCTTAATGGGGCTCGGATCTGTTTATTTTTTAAGGGGGCCAAGGATTACTGCTTACTTAATGATGTCAGTTTTACTGCAATGTAACATGGCAAGGAAATTAACATAAATAACACATGCAACACACACACACACACACACACACACACACACACACACACACACACACACACACACACACATAAATTACAGAGCAAGTAAAAATCCTAAAGAGTGTGCTTAAAGCTGATCATTCTATAATGAATCTTTTCATTTGGCACGGTCAGGATTACTGTAAAAGGATTTCGGGGGAATATTTACAAGCACTTAATGATTCACAAACTTTATATTTAGAGGGCTTCATTTATCGCCAGATATGATCTCCTCAAATAATAACATAGAATACAAGCGCAAGTGAAATGATGGAGTGTGTAATTGCGTGGCCAGGGACACACACACACACACACACACACACACACACACACACACACACACACACACACACACACACACACACATATTTTGCAGTCACGCCCAAACATCTATGAAGCACATGTGTGGAATTTAGTTCAAGACTTTTGAAGAAGACAGATGAAAGTCTTGGAAATCCTTCTCCAGAGCTCGTAACTTTGCACTTTGTCTCTTAACTGGGCTGACAAAACTGAAGAGAACCAGCGAGAGAGAGAGAGAGAGAGAGAGAGAGAGAGAGAGAGAGAGAGAGAGAGAGAGAGAGAGAGAAGGGGGGATGAGTGCAATGTGAGGAGGATATACAGTGTAATTCTTTGAAGTGTTGGTGAATAAAAGCCCATTTCTGTGCAATGGTGTCTATAGTGGTGATTTGCGGGGCCAGAGCGACTGGTATTGGTGGGCAGCTCGAATAGAGTAGAGTAGAGTCAGGGTTGGGGCAGACAAATGGGCTAAAAGCCCAGCAAATGGGATACCTTTACGCAATCAGGTGAAAAATCACAGGCAAACACAGCTCAAGGAGTGATAAGAGTCCAGAGAGCAAACACTCAATTCCACCTAATGGATAAATCACTCGGGACCAAACACACACACACACACACACACACACACACACACACACACACACACACACACACACACACACACACACACACACACACACACACACAGACACACACACACACACACACAGAGAGAGACACACACACACACACACACACACACACACACAGAGAGACACACACACACACACACACACACACACACACACACACACACACACACACACACACACACACACACACACACACAAATTCCACTTGCCTTCCACATATATATCAGTGTCCCAAGAGTGTGATGTATGACTTTATGGAATCATACTGAGGGAATCAGTGCCGGGTCTATACTGATACCAAAGATCATGGAATACTGAGCAAGATAATGCATCATAATACATTTCAATGGGAGCAAACTGGAATACTTCCTGTCTGCATAAATACATTACATCACAATAAGAAAAGATTCTTTAAAGTTCTATCAGCCAATGAGAGCTCAACTTTGTCTGCATAAAGGGGGATTTTCCCCCCTCCCCCTTGCAAAAATAGAACCAGGAACTGAACAAGCATTGAGACCTCTCGCTCCGCTTGAATCCTCTCTGCTGATACTGTAGATACTGAAAACAAGGCTATTCAATTAATCAATACAATCTACAAAAGTGAAACTAAAATTTCCACTGACCCATCACTTTTCACTTTTGAAAATTAAATGCAATCCACATAACACACGTTCCCAGGTATATCTTTCACTAGAAAGTCCTACAGTTAAGTCTGAAATTGGCAAGATGGCTTTTCAGTTCTATGCCCCCACAAAGTGGAACAAGCTACAAGAACTTTTAAAATTAGAACATCTTGTAGCAGGAGGCAGGTTTAGGGCCTTACTGGATGATGTGTATAAACCTATTGTACAGTGTTCTTGCTTTAAGTAGTTTGTAGTATTTATTATTATTATTTTTTTTTGTGTGTGTGTGTGTGAAATCTGTATTATTACTTTGTTTATTTTGTCTTATTTTATGATTGTTATTTCCTATCAGGGCATTGCTGTAAAAGAGCCTAGAGCTCAGTCAAGTTCCCCTGAATAAAGAATGGTTGATGATGATGATGATGATGATGATGATGACTCATCCTTTATTTGATACCCACGAAACTTGGTACACATGATCTTTGGACCATGTCTCACAAAACCTATCCCTTGTTTCGTTTGAAAGTCCAAGTGCTCGCCTTCTAATTCCAATGAAATTTGATGGTAAAGTCGGCAAACAGGAAGTGACCTCATAGCTTGGTCATGCTTTCACGTATCACATCCAAACATGGTATATGGACTCTTCACCCAGTCCCGATCAGGAAAAAAAATATATGTTACGCTCTCTAGCACTCCTAGTGGTAAAACATTATATCTCGGCTAAGCTTTGACATAGTGCAACCAAATTTGGTAAATGGACTGACGACCCCGTCCTGACTATGTAGAAAAAAAATATGTTAAACTCTGTAGCACTCCTGGTGGTCAAACATTATATCTCGGCAACGATTTGACATATCTTAACCCAACTTGGTATATGCACTCACAACCCTGTACTGATAAAATCTGTCCCTGTGCGGGGGTGAGGTGGGGGAAAGGAGAAAATGGGGGGGGGGGGGTATTTTATATTCCATCTGTGACCACATTGCCTTGGCGGAGGTCTGCACTCTCCGAGTGCTTTTCTAGTTTTATTTTTATTTCGCTCGCTCGCTCCATATTTTTCCTGAAAAAATCCGAGAACCAACTAATTTTATTGGTGTGGTGGCCTTATATTGATTATCATTATTAGAATAAATAACACCACAAACCAATTCAATGTTGCCTTTGGTTCTCATTCAGTAGCTTCTCCATGTGGCCAGATGTTTTGCTCTCTGTAGCCTGTAGGGTTTTGGCACAGGCAACCCAACCTGGCAAGTGACTCCTATACAGGCTGTGCTGATGGTTAGAAGCACATGTCTGTCTGCTCTGTCCAGTGAGTGCGCGCACACACACACACACACACACACACACACACACACACACTCACACACACACACTCTCTCACACACACTCACACAGACACGTGTCCACACATCTGACACTTACCATATGAGATGGAGCGCTGGAGGGCTCATACACGCTGCTCACCTGCCGTCTGCACACACACCGTCTCTACTGACCCATGCACACACCTGTCCTACTACAGACACACACACACACACACACACACACACACACACACACACACACACACACACACACACAAGCACAGGCAAACAGCCATGGGGAGAGGATGCAGCAGACAGAAGGGAAACACCTTTCTATGTCGGGTGAAAAGTTCAGATTCCACACATAACCTTCTGCATCAGGTCCTAATTGTGAAATTCAATTCATAATCTACAGCCTCAATTCAATCAGTTTAGTTTAGACACAACTCTCTCTCTCTCTGCCTCTCTTTCTCTCTCTCACGCTGTTTCTCACACACACCCAAGCACACACACTTCCAGCTGTCTCTTATCTCCACCTGCATGTGTGTGGTGGTGTATGTGTGTGTGTGTGTTTGTGTGTGTGTTTTTGTGAATCGGATGTTATTCCCTACAAGCACCCTCATGGCGGTGCGTGCTGCCTGGCCGGCCCAGACGGGTGCAGTGGGGTGGGGGTGATGGTGGGTGGGGGTGCAGCCCGACCGGTTGATCCGGTCCGCTCCGCCGTGCTTTAGCAACAGACCAGGTCCAAACAAGAGAACGCCCACTGCCCCCCAACCCTCCATCCCCCACAGTCACACACACACACACACACACACACACACACAAACACACATCCTACCACCACCAGCAGCAGCCTTATCAGGCCTGCTGCGCTATCGGGATGTTTGGGCACGCACAACCGCCGACCCACCAACCTCGATGCAGGTCCTCAGATCACAGCCTGTGACAAGACGCTACACGACATAAAGGCTCACTCCCAGAGTGGTCTCCAAAATAGCAGCAAAGCCTGGACCCAGCATACTGCTTCTCTCCGAGCAACCACCCACCATAATACATTAGCACACACACACACACACACACACACACACACACACACACACACACACACACACACACACACACACACACACACACACACACACACACACACAAGATGGTGAATGATGTATCAAAGTAGACATGAAAGAAGATGATTGGTGATAACCTCTCTCTTTTTGCTTAATGCTATTTTCTGCCTCTGCCTCCATGCTGCTGTATTGACTCTTCCTCATCAGATTTCCAACAACAGTATTTGCAGAGTTTTTGCCACGTGTTGACACAGCTTGATAAAACTCTTGAGCGTCAGGACTGAAACCTGAGAGAGTAGAGGAGCATATTTTGGGTCCATGGATACCAGCGACAAACAGCAGATACTCTATCTGCTGCTTAAGCACTTCACTTCTGGGCAACAAGCTTAACTCAGGCAGGTAGAAACCAAATGACAGGCAGAGAGACCCAGAAATGGCATCTGACGAATAACAACAACCCCTCATGCTAACATGCCCCCCACCCCCCTCACACACACACACACACACACACACACACACACACACACACACACACACATACACGCACACACACTCACACACACACACACACACACACACACACACACACACACACACACACACACACACACACACACATACCTCCCCCGTTTAAAAAAAGCAAACATGGAACGGGGTTAGAAAAAGTGGTCAGGCCTGAGCTTCTCAGTCATTGTGAGGTGTAATGGAGCATGACAGTTCTGTGGTGTAAGGCTGCCCTTTAACCCTCCTAATGGTGCCGGAGCAGTTGCCCCCAAACGAGCCACCGCCGCCCCACCGCCCTGCCTAGCCCAGCCGGCCCGGACACAGCTAGACCACACAGAGCAGTGTCATCAGATTAGCACCCACTGCTAAAGACACGCCGCCACAGCACACATGCAACTTGCCATCGCGATAAGCCCGTTAGGATTGTCCCATCTCTCCACTTACCAGAGGAAGACGAGGAGGTGAAGCCAGCTACTGCATGTGCACACACACACGCATAGACACACACACTCACAGTCACACACACATACACACTTACTCACACTCATTATGGTGGAACTGTTTTTTTTCTTCCTCCAATCACCAGCCCCCCCCCTCTCCCCAGCCCCCCCCCTCCCCTACTCCTCCCTACATTACCCATGACAAGCGAGCGAGAGGCAGAAGTGCGAGCAAACGAGCCAGCAATCTAAAAGTGTCATTTCCTCTCAAATGTATCATTTTACTTGAGTGGTCAGAATTTGAAGAGACTGTGGAACCCAGTGGAGCTAGTTGGGCTCTAGTGGGGGAGGGGGGCATGAGTGAGTGTGTGTGTGTGTGTGTGTGTGTGTGTGTGTGTGTGTGTGTGTGATGATGAGAGAGAGAGAGAGAGAGAGAGAGAGAGAGAGAGAGAGAGAGAGAGAGAGAGTGAGTGTCGGGGGCGAGAGACAACACTCACGGTATTGGCAATTAAAAACCAAAACGCACAGGCGCCCAGTGGTGTACCCCCCCCCCCCCCCCACCCTCCCCCCATCTCCCCATCCCCTTAACCATTCCCCCACCCAAGCAGAACCAATTTCCCACAGCCATACAGCTTATAATTATCCTGATGTTAATCGGCCAGCGATGACTGTGAGGGAATGGCCTTTCCCCTTGCCTTAATTCTGCAGCAGATCCTATCTCAGTGACAGCGGCGGCGGGCTGTCAGGCCGGAGCCTGGGCGCACACAAGGATGTTTTTCTCCTAACTCATTTGCTGGAGACGGCTGGATGGAGGTATCGCCTCTTGGCAGGATGTGTGGAGCCGCCGAGCTACCAACTTAAACCAACACAGTAGAATGGCACACACACACACACACACACACACACACACACACACACACACACACACACACACACACACACTCATTGTCACACACACAGATGGATGTATATGAGGAAAAAAACATATTTACAAATGTAAGTACACTATCAGGAAACTTCAATCACACATTCATTGTCACATACACTTGCACACTCTCATATACAGTACATGCACTCTCTCTCGCTCTCTCTCTCTCTCTCTCTCTCTCTCTCTCTCTCTCACACACACACACACACACACACACACACACACACACACACATAAATACATACCACATATACACACACCACACACCTCTAGACAAGGAGTAACATGTATATAAACACAGACTCTCTTATCACAAAACAATCCTAAACACACACACACACACACACACACACACACACACACACACACACACACACACACACACACACACACACACACACACACATCCACGCTGCACAGCAGGCTCTGAAGTTCCCCTGGGGGCCTCTAAACACCACCAGCGCCTCATCAGGTGCTCAACACACTGAGGGGAGATGAGACGGCTGCCAACACAGCAGATCTGGGATCAGCCTTATTTTCTGGATTCCCCCCTCATGCATGGAAGCAGCCCAAGCTAAACAAACACACTCTACACCTTCAGGTGCCACCACAATATTTTGGCCATCACCATGGGAACAAATCTGTGTAATTGGGGCAAAATAATCATTAAGAAGGCTGCGTGTAAGGGGGACATTATGACTAATGTATATCCCATAGCAGAGGCTGCCTATTAGGACAGAGAGCTGGGCCCCGGGGGGAGATGATGTACAGATGACTAGGCTTTACGTCCAGCTGACACTTTCAGTTAAGGAGAAAATATGCGAGGAAATGTCTGAATCAGTGGCCTCATTTGAGGATGAACTTGTGAAAATGATGTGCATGTTGGGAGGTGCATGTGTGTGTATGTGTGTGTGTGTGTGTGTGTGTGTGTACACGTGCGCAAACGCATGTGTGGTTGCATACGCAAATGTGTGTGTGTGTGTGTGTGTGTGTGTGTGTGTGTGTGTGTGTGTGTGCACAATGAGAGCAGAGTGTGTGATTCCGGGTGCAACCTAACCATCTTTGGCATGGGCAAGCCATCTCCCGTCGTTAGCCCCACTACCTGTCAGCGAGTAGCCCGGGCCCTGATGACTTGTGACAGGCCCCCAGTCGAGCAGAAAGGAGGGCCGGTGACACCGGTGCAGGGCCCCGCACACAGATGCCCTCTGACAGCTCGCCGCTGGGGTGCGGCTGGAGGCAGCTGCCGGGGGAGGGAGGGAGGGAGGGGTGGGGAAGTTGCTGGTGGAAGTCCTGGGGAGGAGAGGGGATTGTGTGTGTGAGTGTGTGTGTGTGTGTGTGTGTGTGTGTGTGTGGGGGGGGGGGGTGTTGGTGGTTTCCCCCTTAACCAGTGTACCCCCAACTCCCCCCCCAAAAAAATGTCTCACACCACTGGCTGTGTAGCCTGCAGCTGTGTATCACTGGGCTGCTAAAAGGAGACAGTTAGGGGGTCAAGGCGGGCAAAGAGGGGGTGCTGGGGTGGTGGGGGACCCTGAGCACATGGGAATCTCCAGCAGTTCCAGAGGACGGCCCCTGGCCACCATTTAACCCGCTGCGCTTACATCACTGCACCCCGCGGCTAACAGATTTAACGACTACGCTCTGACAGATCCAGGTGGGGTGGGGTGTGTGTGTATGGGGTGGGGTTGGGGTCAGCCTGTGCATGTGTGTGTGTGAGTGTGAGTGTGTGCGAGTGTGTGTTTGGTGGGGGAGGCTGGAGCCGGCTAGTGGGAGTCCTTGGTCAGAAGCTGACCTCACGTCACGACACGAGACCCCACAAATTGCCAGGACAGGACATCTGGGCGCCCAGCATCTGCCAGCTCCCCCCTACTGTACTGTACGCCTGCCTGGCTGGCCGGTACCTCCCCTTTATCCCTCTGCCTCCTGCCTGCTCCCTCTGTGGGGAACGCATGGAGCTCCTGACAGCGCACTCAGTAGAGTACATACAGCATACAGTAGAGCCGCTAAGAGCGCAACACAAAGCAACGCAACACAAAGCAACGCAACACAAAGCAACACAATACAATGCAGCGCAACGCAAGACAAATATTAGTCAGGTCCCGACCAAAGCAACTTTCCCCACACAGCTAGACAGCGATATGTATACAGCGCACTATAGAAGTGGCAGTCCAAAAATAATCTGCCTTTGTCACATACTTAGTGAAACAAAGACAACTGGAGTAGACTTCATGAGTCATCAACGCAACGTCACGAAACACTGAATATTAATAGCAACATAACGCTGGCCACCTCGGTATTTTCCTCCGCCTTGCCTTGCTTGTTGTGCCAAAAAAACGAGGTCACATTTTTGTGTGACATGCAGGTTTGAGTTACACAATAGGCATTTTGTCTTATCATACTACATCTGCTGTTTGGGTTTGCACAGGTTCTCCATCACTGCTGCTTGTGTATTCCCTGTGATTGCCATTCACCTGGCCACAATGATCTCATCCCATGCTCTGGGAAACACTAGTGCTCTCTGATGGGAGAGATGGCTTACTCATTTGAGAACTGGGAGGTACAGTAAATACTGTGTGGATACCCACTTTTTTCTTAACCTGAGTCTCAGGTCTGGCTCCAGGTCTTGCCATTCATAGAGGCTGTTTTTATGTCTCTCTGAGTGTTTAATTGCATAATTTTTTTTATGTGTTTTTGATGATTATTAGTAAAATTGTTTAGGTATTTAATTACCTAAAATGTGCGTGTTTTGTTTTTGTGTTTTATGTGTATTTGAAAAAAAGAATGTTCTCTTTATGTAACAGTTTTACATGAAAAGAATTGTTCATTAATGTAGATGAGCTTTTGACAACAACAACACTAACTGTGGTTTCTGCTAGGATTCAGTTGGCTGCATGGCTTTGGTGTTATTGTGCTTGGTTTGATTAATGCAAAGCTTTTGTGATCATGCTTGTCATTTTGATTTCCTGCAGTCACCGTGTGGAAGTCCTGCAATTTACAAATACGACAATCCATTGTTGCGCAGACTTCCTAATTGATACCTGTCAATATGAGTGATGTGGTAGTCCCACGCTCTCCATATACGCAGATTGGGGTGGCAACAGCTCTGCTCTGACATCATTTTGATTGGCTCGAGATTAGTCTCCCTCGAACCCATGACCCACACCAACCACGGGCTGAAATTTTACTCTGAGAAAAAACGGTGGTGGACAGGCAAGCCAACAAAAGTCTCCCCAACGTGCTAATTAGCACCTGAACTCAGGTGTTAACCTCTGGTGCTCCGAGCGGCAGCTTGTGTAATTGCTGGAAGCTGGCCCACTTAAGACACAGCTGTAATTATTGAATTAGTATGAAAGTTCACGCGGGGCCTCGGGTTTCCAGGCGCTATAAGCCTCCCGATGAAATATTAATCCACCAGCCAGGAGGTAGTGTGAGACTGTGTGTGTGTATGTGGGGTGTGTGTGTGTGTGTGTGTGTGTGCGTGTGTGTACGTGTGTGTGTGTGGGGGGGGTGTGTGTGGTGTGCAAGACCCCCCCCCCTGCACACCTGCACTGATTTTCCAACTGTGTAGAGCTTCTCCCCTCCACGGCACGACACTACCTGAGGAAAGGAATGCACTCTAAGTGCACTTCCCTGAGCTGTGCCAAAGATGGTGGTCATACACAGGCCAACAGGTGGTATGTATTCAAACATGCTACAGGCAGGACTTCAGCTGTGTGTGTGTGTGTGTGTGTGTGTGTGTGTGTGTGTGTGTGTGTGTGTGTGTGTGTGTGTGTGTGTGTGTGTGTGTGTGTGTGTGTGTGTGTGTGTGTGTGTGTGTGTGTGTGTGTGAGTGTGTGTGTGTGTGTGTGTGTGTGTGTGTGTGTGTGTGTGTGTGTGTGTGTGTGTGTGTGTGTGTGTGTGTGTGTGTGTGTGTGTGTAGACACAGATTTGACTTCTGCAGCTTTTGCCAAAACTCCGTTGCGTCTCTCCAGGTCTTTGAAGAGAGAGCACTAACAACACAGCGCCCAAACAGGAACAGCCCAGCTCCTAATCCAGCCTTGCTGACAGGAACTAATGCCGCTCTCGCTCTCGCTCCGCTCACAGCCCTGCCAGCGTCTAGACACACTTTACACTCACACACCTGCAAAATCACACACACCTTCCTATGCTCTTGGGCTCCTCTTTCAAACAAACAAACAAAACAAAAAAAAACACTTGCCAAAGACATTTTGTAAAACCTCACCAATATAAAATGACAACACAAAACAAGAGCGAGGATCAAACATACACAGTTTAAACAATACAGATATACAAGTTATGTTATTGTTATCGTTGTTGTCGCAATTACTCCACACAGGCAAATCCTGCCAGAGATACTACTCGTGATAGCAGACGCTCGGAGCACAGGGCTGTTATCAGTTAGAAAAACACCACACAAGGACTGGAATAAGGGTGCATGGAGATCAGGTTGCTCGCTTGTAAACATTAGTATCAAGAGTTGAGAGATAGCTGGAAGGACATGTTTGAGGCCGTGAGGAAACAGAACAATTTACTGGGAAATATGTAGTGGAGAAAGATGTGTAATAATGTGTGTAACAAAGTGCTGAAATGTAGTGAGTGTGTGTTTACTTTAGTGTGTGTTTTTAGGAGAGGTTTAGGGTTTGGGAGAGGTTTGTGGTCTTTGAGGTTGTGACAGAATGGAATGTTGCAGACGTTGAAGATAGGTTAACTTGAGATTTTGAGAAAATAGTATATTTTATAAATTACTCGGTAACACTTTGCGGTAAGGGTACATGAATTATCATGAATTCATGCATGATTTCATTCATGATTCATTCGTGATTCATGCATTACTTCATCTCTGAATATCTAATGATTCATCAGGTATTAGCATGAATTCATTGTTTATCATTAATGACCTCCTGCTGAAATAGCAGATGATCTTAAGCATTAATTACTCTGGGTACATCATCATGAGTCATGACTAATTACACATGATCATGATGTTTTTGTTCAAAAGAATTTGATATAATTTGATACAATAAAAGTACTTATTTAGCCTACTTTGGCCTAGTCATACGCCATACGTCAACTCAATTTTACCAATTTAACCATGTCAACACTTTAGTTGAGGGGGCACAAACATGATGAATTCATCATGATCATGCTAATAATCATGACTCATGCTAATTAATCATGACTCATGATGATGTACCCAGAGTAACTAATACTTAAGATCATGTGCTATTTCAGCAGGAGGTCATTAATGACAAACAATGAATTCATGTTAATTCCTGATGACTCATTAGACTTTCAGAGATGAAGTAATGCATGAATCATGAATTTATCATGAATGATTTCATGCATGAATTCATGATAATTCATGTACCCTTACCGCAAAGTGTTACCAATTACTCTTAGTGTTATCAAAATGATTGGTGAAAAGATTGAAAAAGTAAAATTTAAATAAATAAAATATAAAATAAGTAAATGATGAATCATTTCACTGTTCCATTCTTGATTACACATTTTTGCACACTTCCCTTCCCCCAAACCCTTTCAATCCCCCCACTCCCACCCCCACCCCCACCTGCGGCCCAACCACCCCCACTTGACACATAGCTAATGGCGTGAAATGACACTCTGAGGCAGACTAAAGCCCCTCTCCCTGCACATGAGCAGGAGATAGCGGGTGTCATCCAGGTAGACTGGCACCCTGTGCACCCGTCTGGGCATACCTGGAGCTGCAGCGGTGACACTGGCACTGCCGCCACCGTCGGCAGCCCCGGCAGCTCCGAGACTTGGCTGCGGGTCACGGGAAATGGAGCATCGCCGACAGATGGATCACTGACACCTTCCTCCTCCTCCTCTTCCTCCCCTCCAACGTCCCTGCTCAGCCAGGGCCAGGACCAGTCTGTCTGTCCCGACTCGGCTGACGGGAGGCCCGGGGAGTGGAAACAATGTAGGGAGTGTTGCTGGCCGCTTGCGTCACCCTGCAGAGACACCCAAAAAGCATGTGTCAGGCTGACAACCAACCCTTACGCAAAAACACACACATGCACACACACACACACACACACACACACACACACTGCATGTCTGCAGAGCCATCAGATAATATGCCCTGTTCTGGAAGATCTCAGATGGGGTTAGAATGAAAGAACCATCCATTCACTCAGGCAGAAATGGCACTTTCTTGTTTTCACAGGTGAGCTGGTCAGTAGCCTTTTAAGATTAGGACTTGGAGATGTTGTTGCCATCCAAAAGCTAGACTGCTGAACCTACCAACCCTACTGCCTCTCCACAGACACGTGCACAGGTAGGAGAGTGATAGATATTTACTTGAAAACTCAGAGAAGTCAAAGCTTTCATTTAAGTAGAGTTCCCTTATAAGACTGTATGAGGGAATTATGACAGAGAGTGACTTGCTAAAATGACAGCTGAGTAGTTTTGCCTGACTAGACATCTAGTTGGAAAAAAAAAAAAACATGTTGTGAATTACAGGTATGTGTCAAGGCAGCCTGTAGAACAGGTTTGCAATTTTAAATCCTTGAAGACACTACATAAGTACATAATATGACTGCTACACGTTGCTTCATGAGCCATCCAAAGAAGATGAATGTCCATTCATATTTTTGACACATCTTCTGAATGTAGCGCATGTCTTACAGGTTTGCCCCTATGACTTATTCATATGTCAACAGCACACATATAGTACATATACTGTAGTATATATAGTTCAGACATGTTCACAGTATGAATTCCTTTTTTCCTGAATTCCATCTTTGGTTGGTTTGTATAATCAAGCACAGGGGTGAAGACATCCCCCAGAGACCAAAATAGCTTACATGCTAGAAAAAGAAAGGAAAGCTTACATGCTAGTAGGGCCACATTTCATTGGCCGCATGTGTTGGTTTCCATAGACGGAAACCTGCTTCCAAAAATTCCAGCCAATTTGCGAAATATACCAAATCTTACAGCTCATCAAGACCTATGTTGCACTACCCCCCCCCCCCAACATTGACTGTGTGTTAAACATGGTGGGATCTACATGCCCTGTGAGTTTCATGCTGTTTGATGTTTCCGTGTACCTGTTCCATTCAATTTATTTTGGTGTGGAGACCCATGCAAAAAATAAAATGTTCTGCATCACTACAGTTCAGGATTTTTTGTCTGTCAACAGGTAGTGCAATAAACATACTACTCAAATTTCATTGGCTCAGGTGCTATGGTTCTTAAGTTATCTGTGGGAAGTTGTGCTATGGGCCTACTGGATGAATATGTCGACCAAGTTTCAAGGGATCAGGGGAATCACTGACAGATTTTTGCTCAAGACTAAGACTACTAACCCTACTGACACCAAGACTAAATGCTGGTACGCTTCACAACTCAAGTGGATCTTAACGTCCAGTGGGTTTCACAATTCCCAGAACACAGATGACCAGAAATCACTAAGGAAAAGGAAGAAAGGTGAACTCGAGCAACACCTATAGGCCTACTGCACTATACGCCAGCAGTGCTTAGAATGATGTGTATGGATTGCATTCATACAACCACCCATCCTCATGCACACAAACACAATCAGACCATCACCGCAGACACACACACACACACACACACACACACATACAAACAAACACACAAAAACACACATACTTCAGTTATAGAACTCAACTCACTGGTTACTTCTCTTAACAATGACAAGAATGTGCTGGATCTTGAGGAGAATTGACCCATCCAGACACTCAGACATAATAGATTAACCTGAGTGAGAGAGAGAGAGAGAGAGAGAGAGAGAGAGAGAGAGAGAGAGAGAGAGAGAGAGAGAGAGAGAGTGTGTGTGTGTGTGTGTGTGTGTGTGTGTACTCAAGGAGAATTCTTCGTGTCTGAGAGATGCATTACTTTGGTGACAGAGTGCACAGACATAGTGAGTGTTTACCAAACTTTCAAGGGTAAATAGAAATACATTTTTGTGAAATTTTCCATTCCTTCCGTGACTAGGCAGGTGGGGGTGAGCTACTTATGAGTAATGAGGTCCTTGGGTTGTCACAATCTCCAATAGCCTTGGTTTAAACCTCCGGCACAGGCATCGGCTCCCACACTATATACTGAATGGCAATCAGAGAGGCCTGGTTGCAGAGGATATAAAAACCAATATAAAAACACATGGCTAAAGAGTTCTTTCACACCAGCATCCATTTGAGGTGGAGTGGTTTCAAAGAAGAATGGAGCCAGGGCTGAACTGCAGCCAAGAGAAATTTTTACAGAAAACTGATTTCCTTCAAATACATAATACTGAAGGCAACGTGTTCAAACACATGAGAGACACACTGATGCAGAAGCCAAAGCATAGCAAGCAAATCAAATTGAATTTCCAAACATAAATGACAAGAAACAGACCTTTTGACATGGACCTTTAAGTCTATTTTGTTTTTGTTTTGATTTGGACTATGTTGTCACAGAGGAGGAGTGTAAACAGAGGCCACAACTTAGAGGAGATAGAGAGAGGAAGGGCAGAAGGTGGGGCAAGGGAATGTTTGGCTCAGGAAGTGGGAATATTTTTTTAATTAAATAAATAAATAAATAAATAAAAGTTGAGGCTTGAAATACAACAAAAGATAAAAATATGTCTTTGAGCCTCCAACTTTTTAAAAAGTGGTTTCTAACTGACTAATAGAGAGTGGCAGGCACTGCATGGGGTGCACTCTGGTCAGTGCAATGGTAGTACTATAAAGTCGCCTACTAACTGCAGGACCATGACCATGCTTGAGAATACTGTTGAAACTCACAGTATAGCAGCATTGTGCTGGTATGATGGCAATAACCACCCACTACCTGTGCCTGAATGAACAGAGAGAGAGAGAGAGAGAGAGAGAGAGAGAGAGAGAGTTGAAGGCTGTGGCAAACCAAAGGATCAAGTGAGCTGAGCTCTGAAACCTCACAGTTTCTCTGCCTTGTGAATGCACGGTCCAATGCTAGTTTCTGCAATGGGTTGAAGAGAAGTGGAAATTTGGTGGACCCAAGGTCAGTCCATTATAAGACCTCTGGCAAATCTCTCACTTCAAATGACATAATATGCCAATGGTCTACAAATGTTTGAATATCAGAGAAACACATCATTTGTAATAGTGCTTACGCTTATGGAGAAATTGACATGAACAGGCCAATATAAACATGGATGAAAGAAAATAACATTACTTGGCAGCCATGACAAAAACTGTCTTCACAAATTCACTGGGTATTATAGTGAAGACGTTGCTTTTAAAAGCATTTTGCCAAGAGGAGTCACAGAAGACGGCACTATCCATAATAATGATCCGCCGGCTGTCAATATGTTACTTTTTCTGGCAAATACACAAATAGTCAGACACAATTAAAAGACTAGGCTGAGTGCCAGAGGAAAAGCATGAATCACAGGCTGCCTGGGGCTGTTTGTTGTGTGTGTGTGTGTGTGTGTGTGTGTGTGTGTGTGTGTGTGTGTGTGTGTGTGTGTGGCAAAGGAAAGGAAAGGCACCCAAGGAACAGGTGAGCAATGCTCTAATGCAAGCCATTAGCTCTAATCCCACAGCTCATGGCCAATCACGCAAGAGCGCCACGGAGCCACACCCATCTGGCCCACGGCTGCCGGCCCAACCGCCGAGCTGTCACTCGCATCACGCAAATGCAAGATAAATGGACTTGCTTGGCTGGCCCGCTAAACACACACAAACACACCACATCCGAAATAAGTGAGTAGCACACACCCATCTTCTGCCCTTTCCCAGACCTAGATGATAAACTCCTCACCTGTAGTAGTGTAGCATCAGTGAGAATATTCCAAGCACATCAACGGCCTTCTCCATCAGAACATGCTAAACTTATTGACTGGCATTAGTCAGTTAACTACTCAACTACTAAACTCACAAACAGGGGCGCTGCTAGAAATTTTGGGCCCTGTGACAAAAATGCTTTTTGGGCCCCTCTAATATTGATTTTAATATTAAAATTTTCTCTGGGTCCCCCTGTCTGTGCTGGGCCCTTAGAATCATCCTAACTTCCCCCCCCCCTAGCGGCGCCCCTGCTCATAAATTCATCCATAAAAATGATAACCAATTTATTGACACACAAATAGTAGTATTGTACTTACTGATGGCCATATGAAGTGGACAGTATTGCGGCCTACAGAGAGCCTGGGCTTGTGGAACATATTAGAAGCTTGACCTGCGGGGAGACGGAGGGAGGCTAGCTGGGCCCAGTCCAGGCCGAGCAGATTAAACTCTCTATCAGTATGGTCTGCTGCTCACATATTGGATTTGCCCACTCAATTATTCATGCAGGATGTATTTTGAAAACGTGAACTGGCCCAATCGGTGTCAAATTCAAAATTTGTTCCTCTTGCATTATTTATTGTTCGTAGCCGTTGGCCTAATGAGAAGTTTTCTTTTCACTGTCGCCGACGAAAGACGTCAGGATGACCAGACTGGCACAGGAACTCCAAGAGGTGTTTGTGAACAATACTACATCACACATTTAACATGCAAAATATGACTGGCTGTGTAGCCCTGGTAACACTATAAAGGTCCCAATAAAACAAACATTCCCAAATTATTGTTTGTTGACTGTAATTAATATTTACATAAAATGTAAGTGTTGTTAAATGAAAAAAAAAAAAAAAATTATGCAAACCATTTGCATGAATAGCAACATTATCTTGCATCTTAATCATGAAAGAACAAAATGACATAAGTTTAACTACTGTATATAATATTGGTTCAACACAACATTTTTGATACTTTTCCTATTCATGCAAATGGTTCGTATCATTTGAAAAATGAAAATTGGACAATCAATGGCAACAAAAGTATTGAAAGAATAAATCAAGTATCCTGTAATGTCTAATATCCATCATAAAGTGTACCCTTTCAAAGGTGCCAAGCTCTTAGAACATACTCAGCCAACTGAGACACATGAAATTCAAATTCAAACAGATCATCATCACACTTATAAAACAAATCTGGACAAACATCAAGGACTTCATCAAACAAATTCAGTCATTGCTTTGATATAGGGGGCAACAAAACAAAAAATGCATTTCATTTTCAATTTCACTTAAATCACACAAATCATATCTTCAGTCCTCCTTTGAGACAGTCTGGAATGGCCCAGATTTTAAATCTTATTTATTGTGGATCAAGTTATACCTCATGGCTTGTAGAATTGGAAATAGCAAATAGAGTATGATGTGAATAATCAACAACACTCTAGGCGGTTCCGACATGGAGATCTCATTAGCCATGTCTGACATTTCATATCACTTCTCTTATAATTATGCTGTCTCAATAAAGCAAACCGCACTTCTAAAATTACTGCTACTGTACAGAAAAGCCTTAAACGTCAATGTGGGAATCATTTAGCTGGTGACCCGGTGCGTTGTGAAAGCAATAACAACTGGTGGTGTCAAAACCATTTCCATGGTAACAATCTGACATGGCTTTTTCATTATTAATAAGTAGACAAATATCTACTCAACAGGATAACAGTCACCATGGTTGCAACCTGTTTCTCTCCCATTCCAGTTAAACCTCCTGTACCAGCCCTCTGACTGACAGGATCACACGCACAGTTGGGAACAGGCTTCTAGGGAATCATCCTATAGGCCTGAGGCCAGTAATAATAATGATAATCACATCTAGTCAATGTGATTTACAGTCTGGCCATACATACTACAAACACAGAAGTATTATAGAGACTATTTAGCATATAACATATACTTCCATCTTATTCTGTTCCTTCAGCATTACTTGCTATCCATAGCCTAGAAGTACCCTAGAGGTTGACCATAAAGGTTTTGCTATGCAGGTACGTCTGGAATGAATTGAACCATAAGGCCTCAGTAAAAGTTTGCTTACACCAATCACATCGCTGTATCCTTGTGGTGAGTGGCCTAGACGTCCCCTAGCGGTACCTTACCAGGCTACCTATAGTGCAGAGGCAGTTTGAAAGAGAGTCCCTGATTCTCCTTGTTATCGCTCATTGCCAGACAACAGATTTGGATGTTCTAGTCTTGCTTGTCAGGTGATGCTTCCCAGTGCTCTAACCATAACTCTAAAGCCAGGAGTCAAGGCCTACTCGCACCATCTCTTTGTTTTCAGTGACAGTGACATCCAATGCGTACAGTATCTGTCTATACTGTAGGATGTACTCACAAATGTCTGTAATACTTTTAAAGATATTTACCTTCCAAGGGCAAACCCACACACCCCCCCTGAACAAAGAGAGAGTATTATCTCCAGAGAATGTCCATGAAGACATAGATGTGTCTTTGTGTAGCAACCAACGCTTTATTTACAAGGCATGTGCCACACAGCCTTCAGCACTGTATGGGAGAGTTATTGATCAAGTCTGTCTCTGAAAGAGCCTAAAGGAAGGCTATGAACCTGAATGGATGATGGTCTGCAAAACGACAGAGAACACAGCTGACTGCTCTTTCGATAGAGTTAATTATCTCCCTCAAAAGATTACCAGGGGCCCAAAGTACCGTGGAGGCACACAATTCAATAAACCAATGATGTGGCGCTCCAAAATGAGTCGCTCATCTTTCTCATTCAGGTGGTAAGGAGAGGAGGGGGGCCCATCATAAGGGACGGTGAAAGACTACAGTGGAAA
Source organism: Sardinella longiceps (assembly GCA_027497455.2). Classification (NCBI taxonomy): domain Eukaryota; kingdom Metazoa; phylum Chordata; class Actinopteri; order Clupeiformes; family Clupeidae; genus Sardinella; species Sardinella longiceps. Next base: position 4,192,488 of record JAODXP020000022.1, on the reverse strand, counting down.
CAACATCTCTGTCGACACCCATATACACACTGTCTTTCTGTACTGTGCACCAAATATTAAAGGCATTACAACACCTTCACAGTTTCAGAGCCTGACTTCTCTAAATGAAAAGCCAAGTTAAAAAAGGGTGACCTTTGCAACTGAATTTCCTTTGTATGAAGTCTTGTCATCAACTATTAAACTCAATACTATGTTTGAACTGAACTAAACTGAACTAAAAGGCTTGATGATGTGTTTCCCACCAAAAGTGCAGTTTTCAGTCTGTTACTTCTCTTGTAATCAATCACCAAACAGGGATAAAATGGACTACTTTCTCTTCCTGACATGGCAAATGCTCTTCCCAAAGTCACTCGTGAGGAACAAGTTACTGCTCAGGCTACCGTTACTAAAAGTCTTTGAAAGGGCCCTTTTTTCCACCTGGTAAGCTGAACCCCCGAGCGTGGCCTTGCTCCTGGGCTGTGTCTGATACGAGGGCGAGGGCGAGCCAGAGTCACGGAGCTCCAGGCTCCAGGCTGAGGGCAGGCAGAGCAGAGCAGAGCAGCAGCTGGCAGGTGGAGGGAAAGAGAAGCCCGTGGCCCCGGGCCCCCCAGACCTGGACAAAGCCTGGGAGGGAGGGATGGAGCATCGGCTCGGCACTAGGGCTTGCTCGCTCTGAGACAAAGGCTGGGGAGAGATAAGTGTAATTACCTACTCCACAATTGCTCTCAACTATCTCCCCTGGCTGGCGCTGGAAGATGGGCTTAAATGAGTCCACAAGAGAGTGAGAGAGGGAGTGGGAAAGTGGAGGGAGAGAGAGAAAAAGGGAGGGAGGGAGAAAGAGAGAGAGAGAGAGTGGGAATGAGGGGAAAGCCCTACTGAAACCTTTCCTTAACTCTGTTTTGTAGATTGCTCTCTCTCTCTCTCTCCCTCTATGTGTCGATGCGTGTGTGTGTGTGTGTGTGTGTGTGTGTGTGTGTGTGTGTGTGTGTGTGTGTGTGTCCATGTGATTATGGTGTGCCAAGCGAGCGTATTTGCAGCATCTCGTCCTGTAATCCACTATCATTTGTGTAATCAAGGTGAACTACTGTAGGTCTATTCAACTGATGCACCTCATCATTTAACAAACTATGGCAAATGATCGAAGATAGCAGAATGTTTGAGCCACAACCACTACCACCACCATCACCATCACCACCACCAATGCCTGTAGATTCACATGAAATAAATGTCTGATCGAAGCAGAGAAACAAAAAAAACTGTCAGTAGCTCTGGGCTGGAGAGGGCTTGACAAGCCACACAGACTGGTGGTGAAACAATGGCCTCTCTCTTCTCCCCTCATCAGTGGACACTTGCTAGAGTGAACTGTCAACTGCTTTGGTCAAACTGCAGATAATTACATTGGGAGCGTTAGCAGGCCTGGCTTTGTCTACTGTTTAGCACTAAGCACATGTACAGAGCACTGCACTGTTTCCAAGAGCTCTGGAGGGAAACAGGCAGAGATCGGCTCTTCTTTTTTTTTGCCTGTGGAGAGAAGAGATGGAGGGGGAAAAAAACAGGTAATTGTGCTGTATCACGATCTGCACACAATCATGCCAATTACACAGCCAGGGTCAGAGTCCACAGCTCTCGGTTGAAAAGCCAGACTGCACTTTCCAGTAAGAGAAGCAGCCAGTCCCATGGGCTCCAAACACACTGACAGACAGACAGACAGACAGACAGACAGACATCGCACTGGGACAGAGAGGACTTGGAGTCACAACAGTAAAGCTGGAATACATGTGAATGTCTTTTTTATATTTGAATTAACTTATTAATTAATAGAGCATCTCTACCTAAAAAAGGTGAAAATAGTCTTGATTTCATCAAAACAAGAACAGAAGATTGTCTTCTAAATAGGACTTTATTTTTTTTCTTCCCCAACAGACATTTCTTCAGCAGTGTGTGTCACCACAGGGCCATTTGCAGTGGGTTGTTGTCACATTGAATCAAAGCACTGATGTGATATTCTGTGTAACATATGTACTGTTCCTATGCAGAGGCTTTCCATCCTTATCCCTCTGCCCATTACACAAACAAGGCACATGGCTTTCCTAAAGGACAGCCCTCATCAATTTGAGTTTCACCTTATGTTTCTCCCTTTCACCAAATCACATTTTATAGCCCTGCTCTGAAACTGAGCCCCATAATGGCATATGGTCTCTTGGAAATGTCACAAATTTCCTTGGCTGCTCGCGAGTAACAGTACCCAGTCGCTGGAAAACAAATTGTATTGGACAAGCCCTCGCCTAGTGGACACTTGGCCCCAAGAAACAAAGGACATTTTAGAGGGTCTGACTCCTTCAAAAGAATATTTATTTACAGGGGTCTTTGTTGGGGTCCAACCCTTCGCCACCCCCCCACACACGCCACCCCACCCCATTCCCACCCCACCCCACCCACACCCCCACCCCGGCCAACTGGTCTTGTAAACACCTCTGTGACTGTGGCAGAGTTGGCTTTGCCTGTGGAGCGATCATGAAAGTTTCCAAACAGGTCAACTATGTGCTAATGCCATGTGCATACAGCTGACTCTTTTAGCATTCAGAGGCTTGGGCGCGGGGGGCTGGCACACTGCGCTGGCAGAGGCGGCCGTGCCATCTGCCTGGCCGGAGGGAGAGGGCCCAGATAAACGGGTGATTGAGTGGAGCCCTGTGCGCCATTAAATGGGCGACTGGCACGCACGGGGGGCACTGGGCACGCGGGTCACTCCGACAGATTGGACGGAGCCTTCTGTTTCTTCTCCCGCTCCTTGTCAAACTCTGAGGCCACAGCGCTGCGGCTGGCGTCTATAAATTCTGTCACTGATTGCGCTGCCGCTGCCGCCGCCTGACACCCCCTCCATGGCTCCTCTTTTCACGGGACGTCCCGCCTCGGAGTCCGCCTGTGATATCAAACCGTAACTCATGACCACGTGGACTCTGATGCACGAAAAGAAAACACACACACACACCCATCAAGACTAGTTTTCAGGAAAAGCCCTTTTTCTCTGAGCTGAAGTCCTCCAGCTGCCACATTGTAAAGCGCGAGGCTAACTTAGAGGATCGGCCATTGTCTTTAGAGCGTTACGCTGGCCCGCATAAATCACCGTCACAAAGCAGGCGTCTATTAACGTCAGCGCCGCCACGGCCCTTTTCAGTTCTTCCGCACCCCTAACTTTCTAAGCCCCTCGTCGTGATCGCTGTTTACAGAGGTCTGTGGGACGCGGCCATGTGGCTCGGCAACGCAAGACAGCGATTACCAGCTGCCGATGTTTTTGCCCACGTTGGATGCATCTCTTAAACCCCATATTAGCGGCTGTTTACCTGCAAGGCACACACTTTCACGCACTCTTTCTCTCAGCGCAGTGAAACGTTGGCAGAAAAAGAGCTTAGAGCAGTGAGTGGGGTGAATGGTTGAGCACGGGGGAGCGTCGGGAGCGTACCTGAGAGAGGAGTTGTGTGCTTGTGTGTGTGTGTGTGTGTGTGTGTGTATGGGGGGGGGGGTTTACACCCCCTGAAAGCATCACTGATAAGAATAAGAGGGATTGCTGTGTACCGATCCTAGGATTAGATCCCACATAAGGCATGTTACGCGCTTTCACTCTTTGATGTGGAACAGTCAAGCGGGGCACAAGTGATTAACAAGTGGCAAGAAGAGTCAGGGCTGCGGAGATGTGTGTGCTCCAGCGGCCTTAGCCTGTCCTCCTCTGGGACATGCTCATGCTCTGATGCGCAGTCTGTGTGTGTGTGTGTGTGTGTGTGTGTGTGTGTGTGCGTGTGTGTGTGTGTGTGTGTGTATGTGTGTGTGTGTATGTGAGCATGTGTGTTTAGTGGGGGGTAGAGGTTTGGTCATATGCAAGACTGCATTCAGCATGTGTGTGTGTGTGTGTGTGTGTGTGTGTGTGTGTGTGTGTGTGTGTGTGTGTGTGTGTGTGGGGGGGGGGGGGTCCTCAAGAGGACTCTATGGAGTGTCCTTATTCATCAGGCTATGTTGGGACAAAGGCCACTAAGCTGGTAAACAAAGGCCAGTGCTGGTGTGGTCTACTGTGGCATGGCCTTCACTTCCAGGTGGGCAAAAGAAAAAAAAAAAAAGAAAAAAAAAAAGCCCCAGCAGCGCTGGCTGTGAGATTCCTCAGCATCTTCTCCAGAGCACCGGGAATCAAATCCTCTTTGCTCTTAGTCCTTAAGCACCTTGCAAAGTCGAGGTGGCTTGCAACGGATTGTCTTAATCTTTCCTTTTTGTAAAGAAAAGGGTAAGCCAGGCAGAATGTCAGTCTATATCAGTCAAAAACCAATTGGTTACAAGGATTTTTATTATTTATTTATATACCCCCCCTCTCTTTTTTTTGTCATGAGGAAATAGTTGCAACCAACTTTGTGGAAAACCTTGACGTGCTGACACCAAACGGCTGCACAAAATGCATGCATCCCAGGTAATTTAATGTGTAATCATATGTGCGATTAATCCCCATGTTATGAGGGGGCAATGCAATTTTTTATGGCCCATCCAGAGGTCAGATATCTTTTCAGCAGCAGCTCCCCGTGCTTTCAGAGGGACTTAGCTCTATGTAAATGAGGACGCAGTGGCCTGAGGAGCCGCTAGTAGCCGTAGATTAGGCTCCCCTGCTCCCTCCTATCGGACGGGCTTAGGTTGGGGAGGAACGCTCCCAAAAACTCATTACGCCGATGAGGGCTGAGACAAGGAGATGAGTCAGTGCCCGTCGTGTTGCTCAGCCACTTAAAAATCTCGGGATGTACAATTTCATCCGTGCCGCCGCCCTTATCAGGGCCCCTGTGAGCTGCACACAAAATGGACCTTGACTTGTCAACTGTCTCCGTACGGCTGCGGCGGGAGGGACACAACGTAGGCGGGCGAAGCACAAACATTGGGAAATTATGATGAGTGAAAGCAACTAATGATTTGTGATGATTGGCCAGCGCTGAAGAATTTCATGCTATGCTGTTACGTCAGTCAGTGTGACGCTACTAGCTATGTGTTCCTCTACTCTCATTAAGTTCACTTTTGGTTCACATTTAGTTCAATTTTAGTAGCCCACCTCAGAAAAGTTGCAAAAAAAAAAACAACAACAAAAAAATGCTAAACCCAGAAGATCAACATCAACAGCAAAGATCTGTGTTGTTCCATGAGATTTTTTTAGCCAGACTTTTGAACATTCATCATCTGAACTGCAGCCCAAACTGAGCGTAAACAAATAGTGTGAGAAGGGCAGGTAGTGCAATGCAGATGGAGGTGGGACATACTTGCTGTTTGACGGGCCGGCGCAGGTTCCCAGACTCCAGAGAAGAGGGTGGGGGTTGCGGTGGTGGTGGTGGTGGGGGGATCCAGTGAAGCATGCAAAGGTGCAGCTCCCAGCAGCTGCACCGGGGGCTGAAGAGGACCACACAGCGAGATGCCAATCTTGTTTCCCCATCCCAATCCCTCCACTGATCTGGGGTTAAATTGGAGATAAATACGCCCCGCCAGGCTTACGAAAGGGGAAGGCAACACTTCCAATGCCGTCATGTGCTTTTAGACACAGAGGAAAGTGTGTGTATGTATGTGTGTTTAGATGTGTTTCTGAGGTTGTTTTTTTCCCCTTCAATGCATTCATATACATGGAGGAAAAGGATATGCCTTCTCAGTGCCCTAAAACTTCTCCAACACAAATCTTCATGGTTGTATCAAAAAATAGCAACATAAGACTTATGCATTTCGTCAGTGCGAGAAAGCCCTTTAAAGCGCCGGGGGGGAAAAAAGAGGACACAGATTGCGAGCTGTGGTGCTTACATGCACAAGCACTGGCCTGGAGAAACGAGGAGACAGGTAAAAGCGCGCTGGCGCTGTCCGCCACCGCTGCTGCCGCCGCACCGAGACGTGTTTATGCAGAAACAGCTCTTCTAAATTACACGGCCGCGTCACATAGCTCCTCTTAAGCCACGGCGGGCCGCGGCCAGACTGGCGAGTTGAGCTGAAATTAATCTTCGCGACATGGCTGCTCGAAATTTAGCCTCTCAATTTAATGCAGGGGAGGACCGATTTGCAAGCCTATCGGGCCGCGCTCGAGATTTATTTAATTCCATTAATGGATGTGCTGTCCTGGCTAAGGTGGCACTGCATGCAGACGGCCGGAGGTTGCTGAGTGGGCGTTGTGGGGGCCAGGGAGGGGGGAAACAAGGGGTGGGTGTGTGTGTGTGGGGGGTGTGTGAGTGGGGTGGGTCGGTGGATGGATGGGTGGCTCTGGGGTGGGGAGAAGGGGGTGGTGTGGGGGTGTACAGGTGTGTTGGCTGGGTGTGACTGTTTGCCTGTCAGTTGCAGAGACGAAGGTCTTACCTTCACACGGCTGAGTGCACAGGGAGGGAGCAGAAGGTTAACTCTGCTGACAGGTGGGTGCAATCAGAGCATAGCAGCTCTAATCCTGCAGGACCTGAACACACACACACACACACACACACACACACATGGACAGACATACATGTACACATACACAACGTGGACAAACACACACACACATGGACACACACACACTGAGACTGTGAGAGAGGTGACAATCCAAGTGTCCGCCTACATGGTGAAGGGCTAACGACATACCATATGCTTGTGACATTAATTAATCAAGGAGTCAGATTACTTGCAACTTGGGAGACAAAACTGTATTTTGGAGCACAACAACATAAAAACAAAAACAGGGGAAAAAGAAAACACTGGGCTTGTGCCTATGATAGCCATCACTGAGGAAGGCCTCGGCATTTTCACAAGAGAGCATACCCAACACACACACGCACACACACACGATCGCACACACACACACACACACACACACACACACACACACACACACACACACACACACACACACACACACACACACACACACACACACACAAACACACAAACATAGACACACACAAAGAGAGGCCGGCTTCAATCCTGCACTACCGGAGATATTATCATGCAGTCATGTTGTTTCTTCAGGTGCTCCTCTGAGCAGCTATAGCAAGTCATACCATGTAGGCGCGCCGCCACCGCACTGTGCTATTCAGCAGAGCCGCAGTCAGCACCCCGAGCCTTTGATCTTTCTACCTTTGAATCTCGAGCATGGTGGCTGTACGGTATCCTGGATGCATGGCCCAAACAAACACGGCCAGCGGCAGGAGAAGGGACTCCGACGGGCGAGCGCGCGAG
>JAODXP020000022.1:4175309-4177809 GCA_027497455.2 Sardinella longiceps | reverse complement strand
ACCAAAGGGATTTCAAAGCCGCGCCGTTAAACAGAAACCTCTTTTTTATCAGCAGCCACCCATCGTGTCGAGGTTTGGAGCGTGAAAGTGGCCATATAGATAGGGCTTTGTTTTAAGCCTTATGGAGATGTGTGTGAGGGGAAGGTCCAGCATCACCAGCGCCCCTTCAAGTGGTCATTATATTACCCTGGCGATAGATCAGTGCACTGGGCTAGGAGCCCACAGCCTCGCTTGTCCCCTCGGGCCAACTTTAATATCAACTCCACAAAGACACTTTTCTTTTAGGAATTTCATCTATGGTGTACAGTGAATGGTGTGTTCTGTAGAAGACTGTGAATTATTTCATATTGAACGTTTTTTAGGTAGGTAGATTTTTTTTTTCATGACCAGCTGAAAGAAACCACTTTTGAACCAATTTTGAATTCATTATTATATAGAAAAAAAATGTAGCATTATCCTGCATTTTGGCGACTAGAAAGTAGCGGTTCACCTTGTTAAAACTGATTAATGAAAGTGCCTGACTAAGACATGGTCCCCTCCGGACAATGTTGTTTCTATACGGCTGACCTGCAGGTCACCTGGGGGCTACCCATAATCCCCTTGTTAACGCCAAAGACAGGAAGTGAAAGTTCACAGTTTTTTTTTTTCTGGTCAAAGCTTTTTTCTTTGACTGGGCTTCCTCTGTTTGCATGACTTGCAGAGGAAGCAGTTTAAACTGCTCCGAGACAAAACGGGACAAGGCTGTTCAGCCTGAGTGCCCCTGAGCTGGAGAAAGAGAGACAGAGAGAGAGAGAGAGAGAGAGAGAGAGAGAGAGAGAGAGAGAGAGAGAGAGAGAGAGAGAGAGAGAGCACCCCGCCACCTCCTGAAAAACCTGCCAGTCCTATCGCTGCAGGGCTGCCCCATAGTACAATGTGACAGACAGACACACACACACACACACACACACACACACACACACACACACACACACACACACACACAGCAGCTGGCAGACTATCTGCATTTTTGTGGCTAAATTATTCTTTTGTGCACTGGCTCATAAAGACTCCTGTAAAAATAAACTACACATACCACAGGATAGTAGCCACTTCAGGAAACAAAACACAGAGATCAATTAGCCAGCTAGGGTGTGATATTCTGGAAGTAATGTAAATAGCTGTCACTGGGAAACAATGTCTTTTGGCCACTCCCCCATCTCAATTAAACATGACAGATATTTATTTATTTGACTCTACAGAGCAATATACATTCTGCACCTGACTGGATTTGTTGAAGAGAGGCAAGTGTGTGTGTGTGTGTGTGTGTGTGTGTGTGTTTAAATATGTTTACGTTTGGATGGAAATGGAGATGGGGGGGGGGGGGGGGGGACTGTGAGGGGGGATGTGAGTGCAAAACACACCAGGATCCAGTTGGCCTTGGACTTGTTTCAGCGCAGGATTAAAATGTTTATCAATTATCGCTCCCATCAGGGTGAGCTCTCCACTCCTCGTCTGCTAATTGAATCATTAAATAATTTTGCCTCCTCAGGAGACTCAGGCGGCGCCTGCAAAACAGTGTCATCCCAGGGCCCTTCGGCAAGCCAGACGCACACTGCCAGATATGTTTATTAATTTTCCCAACCCCCCCACCCCCCAAACACACACACACACACACACACACACACACACACACACACAACTAACTCCCCCCCTACAGTGTTTGGAAGGAACACAGAAAGCTGTCATCCCCGTCGCTCGGAGCCTATCTCGGCTGGAAATCTCCATTATAAACAGCGGAGGAGTCGACGCTGCACCAGCGTGAGAGAGGGGCGCGCGGCAAACAGAGCTCCCTGCCGAGCAAATGTGTCGTAAGCCCAGCAAGTGTGGGGTAATGCTGGGGTGGTGGTGGTGGTGATGGTGGTATACTGATGGTGGTGGATTGTGGGGTGGTGGAGGGGGAGTTGAAGGAAGAGAGAGACATAACAAAACAAATGCTTTTTATTGAATTGTCATGGCTGGAACAATGTTTTCCTTCCTACTGCACTTGAGGGGGGCCCACAAAGGTGTAAGAAGAGGCCCCACGCCACCCCCTTGTTTGCCTGCGGTTTGTCTCCGAGTGTTTATAGTTGCGCTCGGGCTTAAAATGCTCCGACGCTCACAGCACCGTGGTGTCCTGGCACTCTCGCTAACTTGGCATGCAACGTGAAAAAAAAAAAAATCACGTTGCGCACAAAACAGGCTGTCATAAAAGGCCATGACTGTCATGTAAACACACATACACACACACACACACTCTTCCTCTCTCCTCCTCTTGCTCCCTCTCCTTCACTTTCGGCAAACAACACAAGCACCTTTATGTGCTTACGGCCATTTCCCCACAATGCTGACATCACACAGTGAAACAGACCATGGGTACAGCAAACCTCCGGCATCATTCATAAATAAATCAAAGGAAATAAAATAAAAAAAGAGGACTTTTGGGTCTCCAATGCAAATCCCCAGCAGAGTAGCCTACCCCCAG
>JAODXP020000022.1:4125309-4170309 GCA_027497455.2 Sardinella longiceps | reverse complement strand
GCCCAGGGAGGGAGACAGAGGAGGGGGAAGTGTGTGTGTGTGTGTGTGTGTGTGTGTGTGTGTGTGTGTGTGTGTGTGTGTGTGTGTGTGTGTGTGTGTGTGTGTGTGTGTGAGAGAGAGAGAGAGAGAGAGAGAGAGAGAGTGTGTGTGTGTGTGTGTGTGTACGAGAGAAAGAAAGTGAAAGAGAGAAAACAAATCAGCAGACTGAAAGAGAAAGAGAGAGTGAGACGGAAGACTACAGGAGTTGCTATCTGGAGTGTGGAGAACAGAAGAGTAGACCAACAAGAAATATGTGTGTGTGTGTGTGTGTGTGTGTGTGTGTGTGTGTGTGTGTGTGTGTGTGTGTGTGTGTGTGTGTGTGTATGTGTGTGTGTGTTTTCTTGCATGCAAATGTGGATGTGGATGAAAGCCAGAAGAGGAGCAGGGAAAGAAAGGTTAGGGCCAAATACACATAAAGAAAACGTATGTATGTGTCAGTGCCCAAGTGTGTGTAGTGTGTGTGTGTGTGTGTGTGTGTGTGTGTGTGTGTGTGTGTGTGTGTGTGTGTGTGTGTGTGTGTGTGTTTGCCTGTGAATGCATTTGGGGATGAGGTGGGGGGTGAAGGGAATGGAATGAGTGAAAGAGAGAGAGAGAGAGAGAGAGAGAGAGAGAGAGCTGAAGCCACCACTCCAGTGCGAGTCCTCTTTGACCTCTCCTTTATGACGGGCGGCAGAGTTTGTTTTGTGTCAGTCACCGGCACACAATGGAGTTCATTTGCAGTGATTTCAGCCCCGTGTGGCCTGGCCACTGCCATTCCCATTCCCCACTCCCATTCACTTCATAGCCCAGCCCAGCAGAGCCCAGCCCTGCCCAGGACCCAGGGCTCAGGGCCCAGCCTACTCTACACATATTTAAGTAGACATAGCATTAGGGCTCAGGTATCTGCGGGAGAAGCACACTCCTCGGCCAGGGGACGAAACCCGACTCGCTTACTCCACCGGCAACCAGCAGCAGATCCGTCCTCACACACACACACACACACACACACACACACACACACACACACACACACACACACACACACACACACACACACGCAGTGTAATCAAACACCTTCCACTGCCAAGGTTGTGGTGAGAGATAAAAGGTGCTCTCACTCACTCACTAACTCACGCACACACACACACACACACACACACACACACACACACACACACACACACACACACACACAAGCACATGACAACAGTACATCTTCCACAGGCCCATAGAATATTACAGTAGCTTAAAGTGGAAGACACTGAATTGCTGGATGTGTTAACCAAACAGATGCACAGGGAGAGTGGACTGGAGTGCAATAGAGTGCAATAGAGTGAAAGATTAAATCCATCCTGAGCCTTGAGATGGAGTCATGACGTAACGCGTGAAACAACACGCTGATATTTTGGTCAGCGTGTTGTTATAGTTTTTCAGGCATGTGCATACCCACCACAAATCACTGGTTCACCCTGCTGTGTTTAGAAAAACAAACCATCCTTTACAATGACACTTGGGCTTTCACGGCTCAGGAAAAAAACACTACGCCTTAAATGTCAAACATGTTTTCACAGAGCCACTCACTGGGTAAACAATTTTACATGGTGGTGAACTACCTGCCACATCCACCTCACGCTCACGCACACATGACCTCTCTGACCCCAGGGAATAACCCCTGTTCCAGTTCCATCACATCTACGCAATCTAGGCCCTGTTACACACATGTCCTCTGGAACTATTATTTATCTATAATGAAACTATTTCACTCCGGTTTTCACATAGCCTAAGTCCAAAAGATGGATCCCCATTAAATGACTAAACAGGAAGTAAGGAAAGAACAACAACAAAAAAAACAACAAATCAATCTGCTGTGGATTTATGGAAAACTTTATGCTTTATGCTTAACTTATAATAACTTAACTTAATATAATAACTTATAAGAATGATATGGATGTCTCGACTCAGTTGATATTATAACATGGAGAGAAAATCCTATAAACTCTGACAGTCAGTGGCTAGTTTCCTATATGTCTTGACCATGACAAAGGAATTCCTGACAACCCAATTCCTACTGACAATAAAGTCCACCAGCACAGAGGAATGCTAGCTACCTAGCTAGCTTGAACACATAGCTCTACTAAACTCACCAGCACTGTTGTAAAACTTGCACTTGCACTTTATTTGTTTCTGTTGGTCCGTGAGGCCAGTAAAGGGCAGGTCTTATCTTTATGAGATGGATGGTGTTTGTTTCTGTCTGATATTAATTGGTTGTTTAACCCCTGTTCGCCAGGCTAGACAAACATGCCAAAATAGCCTGCGTTAGCCCCAAGTCATTTAATAGCGGCACAGTAATCTCAGGTTTAGTTTAGAGAGGCGGTGATTCATCTCGCCAATGTTGATGAAGGAGGTGGTAATAAAGCATTAGGGTTATTTCTTAAGTGGGAGGGGTGAGTGTGTGTATGTGTGTGAGTGACAACACATCAATCGCAGGTGTTTGGCAATGGCTTGCTGTGGCCATGACGTTAGCCCGCATGGGCACCTAGCACGCCTGGCACAGTTTTTTTCTTTTCTTTTTTTTTTTTCTGCTGACAACTCTTGGCAAAGTTGCCACTATGACTCACTGGCTTCTGAGAACTGCGCTATAAAAAATTACTCTAGCTGACCCTTCAACCAGGCAGAGGCAAAACAAAAAGTGGGAGAGTCAGATAAGGTCTGTGCTCTCATGGTGGCACAGAAACCATCAACAAACGGCAGCCTAATCCTGTAGCAGTTGACACGACTCAACGCAGCAGCAGCAGCGACGGCACACTGAGTAGAGGGGGGAAGTGAAGCGGCAGCGGCAGCAGCAGCAGCAGAGGCAGCAGTATTACCAGAAGAGTGGAGCTGTAGGCGCTGCTGGCAGTGCCTGGGTGGTGGCGTTTGTACACACACACACCCACACACACACACGCACACACACACACACACACAGGTCAGAGGCAGTGTCAGGAAGTGGGCTGGGAACAGGAGTTAAATCCTGAGATTAGGGCAGAGACACGGAGCATGTCCAGCTCAGGCACCCGCTTCCTGGTGGCCCTACCCTGACAGGCCCAGATGCCTGATGGGTCATGAGACTAGAGGAGCGCAGCGGAGAGAAGAGGAGAGGCGGGGGGTGGGTGGTGGGGGTCTGGGGGGAGTGGGGATGGTGATGGGGGATGAAACTGCAAGGGAAGATGGTGGTGCCATCACCACCGCCAGTGTCAGACCCTGCTGGAGCACGGGGTAGCCTACCAGAGAACAGAAATGGGTCTTGCATGAGGTTTGTGGAAAGTGATGATTGTGTCAGGGTTGAAATGGAGGGGAAAGGAAAGGTGCTTTCTTAACTTATCATACAGAGGGTTTAGTCACTGCCCTCTTCCTGTATGACTTAGGTAAGAATGTCAGAAACACTCTCAGTCAATATACATATATTTACACAGACAAAAACACATACACACTTCAAACAAAGCTGTTACTAAACTTTTCTGCCAATAATCTTCCATGTGGAATTGTCGACGGAGGAAGACGCTATCAACATTTATCGATGGTCGCATAGACTGAGAATTTACCAATCACATTGTAATTTAAATAGTAACTCCAGCCCAGCATGACCTAGCCTGCCTGCTAACCAAAACAAACAGTGAGTCTGATGCTCCAAGGGATAAGTTCTCCAAGTTCTATTTCTACAGCTAGGATGGAGCAATGAGCTCACAAAGACACATACTTAACTTTGGAACAAGTTATTTATCAATCCAGATGAGTTCCAGGCAATATTTACCGCCGCCAAGGAGGTTATATTTTCACCGGCGTTTGTGTGTGTGTGTGTGTGTGTACAACATAACTTGAGTGCTGTAGTACTGAACGGATTTGGATTAAATGTATGGGCAACGTGTGTATTGGGACAAGTAACAACTGATTGAATTTTGCTGGTGATCGGTGATCCAGAACACCATTTGGAATCTACAGTATATTGTGTCTTGCCTTGGCGGTGGTCTGTGCTCTCCGAGTGGTTTTCTAGTTATAAAGGTATACATTTTTTTTTATAAAGATTGAAATTTTAGTTTATCTAATTTTAAGGCACTCTAATGTTTTAACTATACAAACACATAAAAACACTGCAAACCAATCTAAATAGAGCCTAGCCTTAACTGCTTAACACAAACAATAACACACACTCCTCAAGCAGAACGAGACCTTGGAGTTTTGTTTCACAATCAGACTCTCCAGCAGCTATTTATTGATGAACTACTCGGACATGTTCCAACACAACTACTAAAAACAGCAGACAGCTATTTGAAAAGACACTGAAAAGCAGCAATATAACCTATATGGATATGGGGGGCAGAGGGAACAAGGGCCAAGTTCTCTTAAAGGTTTAGGAGCTGTGACTGTCCCTTTGGTGGCGGTGGTGGTGGTGGTGGTGGTGGTGGTTGCCATCGCTGGGTTTCCATGGCCGAGCTCCATGCTGTGTGTCGCCATCTCCCAGTGGCGCCTGGTCCTAATGAGCCTGACCCAGCAGCATAGGTTACTGCACAAATATGCACTCACCCGACAATAATCTCTCCGTCATGTATAGGTGCTTCAGAGCTCTCGCCCTCTTTCTCTCCCTCTCTCTCTCTCTCTCTCTCTCTCTCTCTCTCTCTCTCTCTCTCTCTCTCTCTCTCTCTCTCACACTCACACACACACACACACACACACACCACCCTATTTCTTCTTCCTCCTTGGGCCATGGGGTACTAGCCGACTTGTCACCAGCCCAACAATCAGTGTACTGTCCCTGTCTGCTGGGCTGTTTCTTAACCACTAACCCCCCCCCCCCCCCACCCACACACACACACACACACACACCCTCCCTTTGGGTCCCTCCTCGGCTGGATTGGGATTATCTGCTCATTGCTGGTGTTTTTTGTAGTTGTGCTTGTTTATGATTCTGGAATTTCCAACTATAATTGTGTGTTTCGTTGCTTCGCTCCTATGCTCAATCTCTCTCTGTCTGTCTCTTAAACACACACTCAAACACACACACACACACACACACACACACACACACACACACACACACACACACTCACACTCACACACACTCTCTCTCTCTCTCTCTCTCTCTCTCTCTCTCTCTCTCTCTCTCTCTCTCTGCCATGCAGTTAAAATAAGGGCAGAGCACATCAAACAATTTGGTCTCTCCAGCTGCTTAATGCCTGAGCAATAAGCCGGACAAACCTCCATCTAAATCAGGACCTCATTAACGTGGTGGTCACCTCTAGGCAGGCATCCTATCGGTGGCATTATGCAGTGCCATGGCCCTATCTCCCAGCATTGCTCTTCATTTGGCTGTCAGACAAGGCCTATCCATGGACACTTAGTATAGTTCCAGGATACTTATATGCTTCTCATCCCCCTTCAGATATTTTTAAACCTTCTTACACCCTACTCCCTGGAACTACTTTCCACTCTGCTTTAAGCCCATTAAAAATGCCTTCACAGATCTCCAATCTGCACTTATCCCTCTGGATTCCTACCCGTACCCCCCCCATCCCCCCCACCCCCCTCGAAAAAGCTTAGCGGCCCGGCGCTTCAAACCACACAGACAACCTTGTCCTCACCAAGTTAAGAAATAATCACTTCGCTGGACTCTACTGCGAGGCTACAATAGACAATGCGCCGTCTCAGACAATTGAGTCTTTTGAGAAGTAATGGAATTGCTCCATAAATACAAACAGAGTGCAAACGCTCTCCTACAAAGAGCCACAGATACATTACAGGGAGTCCAAGGACACCAGGAGCACGTGCATGCACAAAGCCCACGTCCATCACCTTTCAAATTTCACATATCACTGAGAATGAGAGAGAGGCGGGGGGATGAATGGCTGGTGATTTATTCCCCAACCTCTGGAGTCTTTGTTGGGACTGAGGCAGGCAGACAGGCCTAAAATCGAACACACACACACAGAGCACACGGCATGGCGGTTGGCCAAAAGCAGACCAACTATGGCTATAATCAATTTGGCTGAGAGAAAAAGAGACACAGGCCTCCACATCTTTCAATGTAAACACACAACAAACTTCTTCGAGCATTTCGGAGTGTTTTCTCTGACTCATTTCGGCATGAAACTGTGTGGGGTTTTTTTTGTTTTTTTTTTTCGTCATCTCGTGGAACATGCAAGCAGACAGACCTGCTGTAGCCGGTGTTCCCAGTTTGTGTGTGGCTTTATCTCCATCAAACCCCCTCTCCACCCCCGCTCTCTGAGAGCATTACACACTCATCAATCACGCCACTGTCTTTCACTCCACCGCCACTGTTTGTACTTGCCAAACGATAAGAGGCCGACAGAGAGAGAGAGAGAGAGAGAGAGAGAGAGAGAGAGAGAGAGAGAGAGAAAACAGGGTGTACCTCTCCCTTGCACTTACACAAGGCGAGGTAAACCATCGGCGAGCCCCTTATCAAAAAAGGCCCCGAGGCGCAGGGTTCAAACGAGCCAGCGAGTGAACGAGCGAGAGTGTGCAGGCGACTTTCACGCTCACACAGCACAGCCACCACTGAGACACCTGGACAGATGGCAAATTAATGCTGAAAGGCCAGTGTGGATACAGTGAGGCGGGTGCTCTCTCTCTCTCTACCCTGGTTCACAGGGGCCGGCTCTGATTGGAACAACACACAGGGATGGATTTCACAACCATACATGCTAGCGCTGGCTAAGGGCCCTTGTGTGTGTGCGCAACAACAATAATAATAGCAAAAAAAAAAAAGGCATCAATGTGTGCAGTATTTGTAAACATATATTTTTTTCCATCAGCGATATGTGAAGGAGCTGCTTCTTCTTCTTCTTCCTGGTGCATTAGCCCAGAATAGCAGGATTAGAGGAAAGCAGTGAACGTTTGGGAGGGCACCAAGATAACTGCAGGTTCATTAAACACAGTCGCACAGTCCCCCGCTCCAGATCCCTCAAACGCTCAATTGAAACACGCAGCTCAATTTCCATAAGAAAAAAGGGCTTCTGAAACCAAATGTCGTGCAGGTAGCTGCGGAACACCCTCCCTTCTCCACACACACACACACACACACACACACACACACACACACACACACGCACACACACACACACACACACACACACACACACACACCTCCTCCTATCCAGACATCCAACACCCCCCACTCATATCACCCTCATTAATACCCTGCACTTTAAACTAGGGGAGAATTTCTGGAAAATGCCTCAATTATGCTCAGTAGAAGACTGACTTTGTGCATTTATTAAGTGGTTATTCCACTAAGCGCGCGGGAGACGGGGGAAGGAAATGTTCAAAATGCAGGTCTCCGGCAGACATAAAAGGTAACACTTCCCTTCACCCAGTTGTCTAATCCCAACAGATGAGAGATGGGCTTTTGCTTTAGAAGTATGGATTATTTGTTTATGTGGGTCTAGAAGCACTGGCTTTTAAGATTTGCACCAATACCCGCCGAACAATATAATCTCATATTCTCATACGCAATGCATTTCCAGTTCAAAGCCAGCTCCATCTCAGTGCGCTGTTGTTCATAATCACCTAATGCTCACTACTGCACTTGGAACTGTGGAGATGGTCTATTTGGGTTTGCCAAGATGCCGCTGCAGTTCTGTAGACCTGTATGACCTGACCTCCAATGTGCCTCTATAATCAGAGTTCACACAGCAGACTTTCAAAGACAACACACACACACACACACACACACACACACACACACACACACACACACACACACACACACACACACACACACACACACACACAGATGGTTCTCCAACAGATTAGTCAGCATGTCTGCTCTATTAAGGATTTTAAGTCGAATGCAGACATTTATGATGGTGCAGAAATCTATCTAGAGCTCCAGTACTAACAACAAGCTGCAAACTCATCACTGAACAATGTGGCGTAATGATAAGAGCTGTACGCAAGGTGAACCGGGTCTTGTTGAGAGCAAGATGTCGACATTGTAAATAACACATACAGATATGCCAGCACAACCCTGAAAACAAACATCACACGAGGTGGCAAAAGATAGTTCTCTTTATCCTGGTTACTCCCCCCGACACACACACACATACACACACACACACACACACACACACACACACACACACACACACACACACACACACACTTCCCCCTGCCCAACACACATCATGCACCCACCACAACTTCCATCCCCGCAGGCTCGAGCAGCCATGCTACAACAGGGAGCATGTAAAGTGAACATCTTTAAATGACAGCGTGCAGCTGAGTGCTGTTTTCTGGCTCAGAGCCATGCTCATTTTCCCTTCCCCCCCCTCTCCGACACACAAATGTGACCAAATCCCTGCAAACTGCACCTGCACCAATTATTACTCAATTAGTAAGAAATACTGTGCAATTACAGGCAAACCTTCACACTGAGTTCAAAAAGGGCCATGTAAAATGCTGCCCTGGAGGAAGGACGGGTGGTTCTCCCATCAAACGGAAGATTAAATCAGGACAGCGAATCCATAATGCAACAGACAACTTTTTTTGTTGTTGTTGTTGTCTCACCCGCTATTAAATACACACTTGGTTTTCAGAATGATTTAGCGAGACGGTTTTATGTCAGATGATAAACAAATGAGGCTTACAAAAGAAGCCTTCTGCTTTTGCACCACCAGTGGAGGCATGTTTTGGCTGGAGCGACACTTACGAGACGGACGGGGCAATTTAAACAAGCATGCTTTTTGAAACAAGATGAGTTTCTGAGCTATGCCCTTTGAATGACAGAGGGAAGCCAATCAACCTTGCCGGACAGTAAGAGAAACAGAGAAAGCATATACTGATTCAAGATTAATTCAAATTGGCTGAAAGAAAAATCAAAAGTGACGTATTTCACGTCCAATGAAATTATGTAGAATGACATCAAATAAACATAAAAAATGTTCCATGTTTACACCTAGACAAAGTGTACACAGGGCATTCATATTTAAATCAGCTGTTAAAATTGTGGCATGCTACCCCTCATTCAGCCAGGTAAGATTGAAACCATGACAAAAGAAACTAGTTTGAGAGATCAAAAAAGATGCAGGCAGGCAGAAAAACAGAAAATTAGTCACTTCTCCCAATCATTTGGAATCTAAAAATATAGGATACGGCTGTCACGGACAGACACCAAAATGTTAAAGTGAAAGTTGTAATCTATGTCAAAAACAGCAGTTAACAGGAGCCACAGAGACCAGCCGGAAGAAAAAAAAAGGACCACATACAAAACGCGCGTCACTCAACACTCCTCTATCTTTTTCCATTCAGATGAAATGTCTGTTTGCTCCGGCAGAGTGTTTAAGCTGACGGAAGCCGGCTGGCGTTTTGGCACAGAGCTCTGGGGTTGGCACAGTGCAAAGTGTCCCACAACACCGAAGGGAACCTTTCACCGCCAGCATGTGTGTGTGTGTGTGTGTGTGTGTGTGTGTGTGTGTGTGTCTGTGTTTTCACCATGCAACCTCAGAGCCCTTCATTTCCTTGTCTCTCATTGCTCGTGTGCATGTGTGTTTGTGTGAGTGGGGGTGAAGTTAGGATTGATCACTTTCAGAGGGGAAATGGATGCAAATATCAAATGACAATGTCACACATAATACACGATCACTGGATGTTTGTTGTACATTGACAAACTAACTATCTTATCTAAAACACACATATAGGCAGAAATGTGTCATCCAGCTCTGGGACGTGTCTGTTTGCGAAACAAGCCAACATCTCGCCTACAGGTCTCAGATGTTACCACTGTGCACCAAACGAAAAGTCAGTCCGCTTTCCTTCTCAACTTCTCAACCTCGATCAGCACCCAAAGGCCCTGGATGTGGCATTTGAACATCCCTCCTAATAAGAGAGGGCATCCAAGCCCTGCGTTTAACCCGTCACGGCTTATCTGACTCTCTGGCCTGTGATTCATTAACCAGGAAGAAAACATTTCTCTAAACATTTCCTCCACTTCAGCCCTCCAATGACCATTTGTTTTTCACACACTGACCCAGAGGCTAGCCAGGGCAGTGCAGACTGAGCCTCCCTTCATGGAGATGACCCCGTTCTCTATACTTCCCCTTGACTTTAATGGGTCTTTATAATGCTGTAGACTTGGCATAGGAATCAGAGAAAGGGTTTTTTTTTATCAGGTAAATGGATGGTGTCCAGCTGCATCTACCTGCATGAACAAGTGAGTCACCTGGAGGAACTCTCCAGCTTTTGCACGATATGCCCGAAGGCGATGTGAGGCGCGGCGAGCCCTTGCTTGCTGCCAAGTGACGCCATCGCAAACACTAATCAAATCAAACCAAGTCCACGTGACACGTACAGCCGACAGCCAAGCATCACCACAGTATAGTATACAGGGAAAAAGGGAGAGAAAGAAAGAAAGGAAGGAAGGAAGAAAGAAAGAAAGAAAGAAAGAAAGAGAAGAACAGGAGGGAGGGAAGGGAGAGAAAAGTGGACGAGAGAAAAATTTCAATCAAAAGATATATTTCATTAGTAAAAGGGCCAACAGAAAGACTTAATCAGCTTCATTAAAAGGGATCTTCTCAGTTTCCCGCCTTGCATGGAATTAAATGGGAGTTTCCCTCCCTCTCTCTCTTTCTCGTATTCTCTCTCTCTCTCTCTCTCTCTCTCTCTCTCTCTCTCTCTCTCTCTCTCTCTCTCTCTCTCTCTCTCTCTCTCTCTCTCTTTCCCTCTCTCTCTCCCTCATATATCTAGCTGTGGGTAAACGCTGCGGAACACTGGTACCTCTGATCAAAGTCTTTTAGGTGGTGTCCATGCAGATAAAGAAGGATTAGTAGGTCCTACTGAGCAAATAATTGCCCTTGCTTTGAAATCCAGCGCTAGGCGAGAACGATACCGTGCATTTGCCATGGAGACCGACCGACTGCAAGCCTGGATGGGACTTAATACCGCGCCTCTTCTAATTTGATCGGTCCTCCTTAATATGTTGTTGATAAATCCCGATCAAAAAAAAACTTTCCTCCATTTTCAACGGTACCTCATGATACATTGTGAACTTGAATTGAGGTTCCTCAATTAATTAGTTACTTTCTTATCTCCACGTTCTTCCTCCTTCTCAGCTCAGCCTAATGAAGAGCGCACCTGTGGCGTAATCTCCCCATAGAATATTAATTAGAATTATTCAAAACAGTGGGCATTTATAATTATCTATTTACTTTAGTCCAGACTAATATCCCACCAAACACTTTATCCTTTGGCAATTAAGTATATCCCCTGGAAAGGGTGTATCCTCCAAAAATAAATTAAAATTGTGGACAAGTCTCTTATAATTAGGCCTGGGCTGTTAACTGGCAGTACATGAAGGCACCGTAGGGGTATATGAAGCAGGCTTGGACGAATTATACTGTGAATAAAAAACGCATTAAGCCTGCTATACATTAACTTGGAGGCGCAAGATAAATTTGGTAAAATGTTACAAAAAAAAGAGAAACACTTTCCCTGTCCCTTATGATATGGCTTTAATTCTCTGTGTTGTTCACGTCTCTGTTTGTTTTCCCTCTGCTGTCCTGTAGCCAACTCTGAGCACAGACTCTGGTGACTGAAAAGTTCACCCAGCAAGCCGATTTATGGCTAGTTAATTAGCAGTCTGTGTGAGACACAGTGAAGATGTGGTCCTCTAATAAGCCATGTGTGGTTTGGGGTTCCCCTGTGTGTGTGTGTGTGTGTGTGTGTGTGTGTGTGTGTGTGTGTGTGTGTGTGAGAGAGAGAGAGGGAGTGAGTGTGAGAGAGAGCGTATGTGTGTGTGAGTGTGTGTGTGAGTGATAATGGAGGTGAAAATAAAGTGTGTGTGTGTGTGTGTGTGTGTGTGTGTGTGTGTGTGTGTGTGTGTGTGTGTGATAGAGAGAGAGAGAGTCAGAAAGCCAGAGAGAGTGATCGAGAGAAAGAGTTTTTGTGTATGTGTGTGTGAGAGAGAGTGTCTGTATGAGTGTGAGTGTGTGTGTGTGTGTGTGTGTGTGTCTATGCATATGTGTGTGTTGAGACGGGCTACTCTAATCCAGCAGTGTGTGCTCTCTGCTGGGCCCCAAAGAACCCTCTGCCCCCCCCCCCCCCCCCCCCACCCCCACCCCCCCCCCACCTCCACACCCCCACAAGCCCACAGCCTGCCAGTGACTCTGAGAAATGTACACAAAGCTGCATTTGCACAAGACAGCTCCAAGACAATGTATGTGTGGACATATGTGTGTGTGTGCACGTACGTCTGTGTGTGTTTATATATGTGTGAGAGGGAAAGAGAGAGTGTGTGTGTGTATTTGTGTGTGTGTGTGTGTGTGTGTGTGTGTGTGTCTGTATGTGACTAGCAGGGCAGGGTAATGTGTATTCTGTGTGGACCAATGCATCAGGGTCAGTAATACCATCACTCCCTTTGATCCTAACACACACACACACACACACACACACACACACACACAGAGAGAGAGAGAGAGAGAGAGAGAGAGAGAGAGAGAGACACACACACACACACACACACACACTTCATTACCTTTTTAAAAAGCATCATCCAGCAAGCTCAAACAAGGCCTACGCCTCGAACTGTAAATGCTAATTAATAAATAGCTGATGGCAGGCCTCACCGGTGCCCTGGTGAACGGCGTGCGAGTCGTGCGTGTTGCCATTGACGTGATTGTGTCAACAAATACGTTGCACCAGTTGGTCGTTTGGCTTAGGGGCCCCAGCCTCCGCAGCCGGCACTTCTTTCACCTGGGCGTCCAGGTGCTTATCAAAGCCGTCAGAGATTAGAGATGATGGTGGAAAGGTGTTCGCGCGGCGCCTTTCTTGGCACGGCTCTTAACGAGCTGTCACTGGATCAGTGCTGAATCACAGAGCGGGTGGTGTCAATCAGGACGCTGTACTCCAGGCTAGGCCCGGCTCCCACACAATGACTTACACCAGCTTAAGCTGTCAAACAAGCCCCAAACAGAGGTCATGCAGTGTAAACTATTTTCAATAATAACACATAATGATGGGTTAACATTGCCTGCTCATGACTCAACTTTAAACTAACACTGGAGGAGTCAAAGAAACTGTGGATCTGAGGAATGGCATTATCACTTTTGGTGCTGCTCTTACTTCGATAAATGACACTTTGGCATTTATTTCAAGGGCTCGCAGGTGGATGACATCTTTTAAACATAAAAGAGCTCTCTTTAGTACTTTCAAGCAATTTGTTATTTTTATTGCAGCTATTACTGCTACATGACGGGGTGACAGACACTTAATAGGCCCCAAAGTCTTCTTACTTTGCTCTTAAAATGTCTTCAAACCTACAGTTCAGTCGCCAGGCAAACAAATGACAATGATGTTTGATTTGAACGAGACGGCGACGCTCTAATGTGGTAAGAAGTGTTCCACAACATTCGCGCAGCCATGTTGAAAAGCTTAAGAAGCCACCTCCATCCACCTCTCTCCATCTACCTCTCCTGATAGAAACTTTTTTTCAGGCCCAGAACAATGCACAATTATAGGTTGAGATAAACACATCAAATGCCTATTTTAATTGTTGCAGACACCGATGGGATTGAAATTAGAATAAAATTGGTCTTTTATGCAACTTTTCCGCCATCCAAAACTGACTCATTCTGCCACAATGAGAGAGCTGTTTAATTTGTAAATACACAATGGCTCTTTGTCTCTTTTGTTGCCTTTGACTTTGCGAGAGCTGAAATCTTTTAAAAACGCATTATTAATCGCCTTCCTGCCTACGTTTACATCATGCAAAATAACAGAATGTCATAAAGTGCAATTTTACTTGTTACTAAAATGACTGAATAAGTACCACATGTCAGTGTCATGTTTAAAGATGCACCACATGATATCTTTGTCACTAAACAGACAAAAATCGTTGCTAAAGACATCCTGCACACTTGCTTGTCAAAACAACACTCAGTCACAGCACTGGCCCAGATTGAAAGCTGTAATTTACTGTAGAAATTAATTATCTTGACTGATCAAACTTTGATTTCCCAAAGTGGAACGCTGTTGAAGATAGACATGGAAATCTGCAGCTTTCTTACCATGTTATAGGTCTATACTAATATGGAGAGACTAAATTTTAAATTGAATTCAGAGACCAAATTTCCCTCATGGGATATGTTTATACTTAACACAATGTAGTGGTAATAACGGAAATGTAGTTATGTGAATGTGAATTTGATGCAATGTAAATCTGTGAACTATGAATCATGATGAAACGGTTTGTGAATCACGCAACATTGTGGACAGGACAAATTACACCCGACAAGAATTAACACGCCATTCAATATTGTGTGACAACTATCCTTAACAACAGGACTGTACCATGTATGCTCCAAACTATTTGCTATTCGTTACAGCCCTACATTATATATCAGAGCTAATTCAGCCTCCGGCATAATTGTACTGATGTCTATCCTAAACCCATGGGTGGCAAAATGAAGACATTGGTGGCTAGAGGGAGCTCCCTCAGACTCCCACTGAGGGGAAGGTGAGGGGAGATGGCCTTTTACAATCACTGCACATGGGCCACAAAACCCAGAAGTGTGTCTGCCTATTTTTCACCCAACACAGGCACATAAAGGGCACAATTGGGCCTAGCAATGCGCTCAATGCCTTGAGAGGGGGACAATGGGCCGGGTGCCCGCAGCCCAGGCCTGAATGTGGCTGTGTACCATTGAGCTGATACCATCAGTAAACTTCCAGCACATCCATGGCTTTTACGCATCCCGTGGGCCTGAAAAGGAGGGATTGGTCATACTTAACTGCATTTCGCCTGTTTGAGACAAAGGGGGGAAAGGAGGGAGTAAATGTGCGGTGCCGGTGACAAGTTCTCAGTGAGAGAGTGATGTGGTGTCCTGCTCCTGCTCGACACCGATGGTGTAGTAGAGAAACTCTCTGTTTGCTGTAGCTGTGTGCTCAAGCAGCTCCGTTTCTATTTGAACTCACATTTCCATTTATTCAACATCTAATTGGGATTTCAAGCACAATGTTGTTAGAGGAACATTTTCTTAAAAAATAGCATCTAATTATCAGTAACTTACAAACTAACAAACACACACACACACACACAAAAAAAAAAATGTGCAAAATATTTAGCAAGCTCAAATTCCAGGGAATTCACACGGCATTTAATCTTTTACCCACACAAGCCTTTGGAGCACATTTTCCAATCTGACTTTAATCTGGCATGGTTTGTCCTAGTTCCCTGCTGTAATCTAGCATGGTAAATTTAAATGATATTTTTCTATTTACAGCAATTACAGCTTGGGTGTATATATAGGCTAGGTTGGTTTGCAAAACAGTACCATTAAAGGGTCATACTGCCTGAGCTCAGATGAGAGAGAGAGAGAGAGAGAGAGAGAGAGAGAGAGAGAGAGAGAGAGAGAGAGAGAGAGAGAAAATTTGCCCTTATCTTTGTTTTGAACTTAGGCCTGCTTTGATATCCCCTCACGCTCTTTTGGATGCATTTGGAGTAGAAATACTGTAGGGGTAGAACAACTCAGTAGCCCATCACTGGTTTGTTATTATTTTTTACTGGATTGATGTGGCAGTGCACCAGTTCCTTTGGAAGCCCACTCTGATTGCGCTGTAGGTTTGAGTTTGGAGTGTGAATGTTCCAGGGCTGACCTCACTCGGGCATACATACCTAGTGTGCATCCCAGTGGAACACGCTAGACTACTGCTGCCGCTGCTGCCTGTGGACACTGGTCCTGTTGGAAATAATGCAGCAAAGCCCTCTTGATATTTCCCTAGCGATAATGCTAACAAATAAGAAGAGAGAAAAAAAAGTTTCTCATCGTTTCACTGGGGAAAGAGGAGGCAGAGAGAGAGAATGTTTCGGTGGGCAGAGAGGCAGAGAGGAGAGAGTTTGGTGGCGAAATCCAAAAAGGTTTAATTAATTTTAAATGGTGCTTTTCAGGGGGTTAGGAGCTCAAAGCAGTGCGGTGGAAAGCGGTTGGAGTGGCTAGTGCCTGGCAACCAGGCTAATCTATGCGCTCCTCTGCAAACTCATTTGGGAGTCTTACATCAGCATATCGGAATCCCGAGGTGGAGATCCGATGAGGGCAGGGGGCAAGGGGAGTTGGGGGGGGGTTGCCGTTGGTAGGGGGGCAATATGTGTGTGTGTGTGTGTGTGTGTGTGTGTGTGTGTGTGTGTGTGCGTGCGCATGTAGGGAGCAGGGGGGCTGTTGAAAGGGGGGCAGTTTGTGTGTGTGTGTGTGTGTGTGTGTGTGTGTGTGTGTGTGTGTGTGTGTGTGTGTGTGTGTGTGTGTGTGTGCATGTAGGGAGAAGGGGGAGGGGGGCTTAAAGTTTGTAAATCAGGGCCAGCTTCCTGCAGAGAGCGTTGTAATATATTTTATAATAATAAGACTGTGCATGATGTAGCACACTCTCCACAGCCCTCTTTGTGTTTGGGTGAGGATCTCTGAGAGCTTTTGAAACACAGAGAGAGGGCTGAGAAATATGCCCACTCATGGATCTTGAGATCCACTTCCACCAACTCAAACTCTCCATGCATTTAAAAGGGAGGAAGGGCTCAGACAAGGAGGGAGAGAGAGAGAGAGAGAGAGAGAGAGAGAGAGAGAGAGAGACAGACAGAGAGAGAGAGAGAGAGAGAGAGAGAGAGAGAGAGAGAGAGAGAGAGAGAGAGAGAATTCTAAGGGGCTGGGGTTGTCTAAAACATTTTTCTACTCATTTGTCATTGTTCAAATCTTTTCTACTCAGGATTCCAGACGCAGCTCTCTAAATTACACATAATCTGGGTTTTTTTTCTGTCTTCTTTTAATAACAAATAAAAAAGTGTTTCCTGATTAGAGTATCAGTGTCAGAGGGAAAACTGCTTCAGTCAGTAAATAAAAACTAGTTTCATGATTTAATCAAATAAGTGCCTAGAAAGCAGAGGTGCATTATCAAACAAAAAGTATGATAAGATCTTTATGCAAGCAAATCAGGAGGATATATTTGTTTCTTGCACGATACATTATGATCCTATTTCCTGATAACACACACACACACAGTAGGCTATAGCACAGGGATGTGTAAAGTAGAATCAGTCCTCTCTAGATGGTTCCTGCACTTGTTTTGATAGAATAGAAGACTCTGCTGCTGCAAGGAGTAAATGATTGCTGGTTGTAAAACACTGAGCATGAAAGAGGGAGGAAGAGAGAGGGAGAGAGAGAGAGAGAGAGAGAGAGAGAGAGAGAGAGAGAGAGAGAGAGTAGCTCTGTGATGCACTCAGAGTGGGAACTCCATGTATTTTCAAGGGGAGATGTGTAAAAACAGCCTCCTCCTTGTTGAGGCCCCCCGTTCGAGGCGGCTTATCGCATCCGTGGCCTACATGATGCGAGGGCCTTGATAAGGGGGGGATGCAACAAACGCGGCCTTTCTTCGGCCCTTGCAACGTGAGCCGCGCATGCAACTATGAGTGGCAGGGACATCCTCCGAGCTCCATGTGTCATTGGCAGGGGACGAGACTAAGGGGCTCGCCAGAGCTCACCTCACCGCAGACCACTGGAGTGTGGAGGAGAAGCTTCCGGACTGAAGAAAAGACAACCCCCTCTACCCCACCCCACCCCCATTCCAATAATAATAATTTAGACAAATAAACATGTAGCTAAATGCCTTCTCTCCAAATGGCAATGTTGGGGTTCCTGTGAGCATGGCAGGCTAGTGCTATTTTAATGTGCCAGGAAAAGATGTCCTTGTGTTATGGCTGTTTTCCACCCAGTGAGCCCCTCTGCCTGACTGATTGGACTAAAAAAAAAACACTTCCCCATTTCTCCTACCTGTTGCTGACAGGGGTCATTTTTTTTCTTATTGTGTTCTAGTTTCAGAATGTGGACAGGGACTTTTTTTCTCCTGTGGCTGATGACTACACTCTGAGCAAGGAGCAGAGGGAGGGAAGAGGAGAGGAGAGGAGAGGAGAAGAGAGGAGAAGGGGAGGAGGAGGAGGAGGAGGAGAAGGAGGAGGAGGAGAGGCCAGCACATTTACTTTCTGCGAGGAGAATTTGTGTTTGTAAGGAAGGTTCCCGGGGTCTTTGTTTTCAGGCCTTGATGTGTGACCAGTAGCCCACAGGCCTCCCCTTCACCCCTGGCCCATTCTGCCAGTGTTCTGCCCACCCATACTGCCACAGCAGGGGGAAGGGTTTCAGAAGAGACTGAATCAAAAGCTCACCGAGAAAAAATAGCTTTTCAGGCTCTGATGTGTGGGAATCGAACGAGGGGCCTAGCTCAAATCCGGTCTCCAGGCAACCAGCGCGATATGCCGGGGGAATATCATTAAAGTTGGAAAACTAAGCAGTCTTTCTGAATTAGTAAACCTAATCAGCACACTTTAAAAAAAGAAAGAAGGGAGGAGAGAAGGAGAAGACAAAAAAAAAAAAACAAGGATGACACCACACAACCGTCTGAGTCGGATCATTTTCTTTTTTCTTCTCTTTTTAAAAATGTGAAGAGCACTCTAAAACTAATAACAAACAGCCGAAAGTAGCGAATCTCAGCTGACTTTGGATTTTAAGAAAGGGTTAACAAGGCTGAAACGAAGAGTAGGGATGTCGGAGAGTGGGGAAGCTTCTAGAAACAGGTTGATGGTGAAATATGGTAACTGCCCCCGCTGCAGCTGGCCCTCCATCACAAGATTAATAAGTTGCCGTTTCCAGGCCGACCAGAACCTAGTGGGAACCATCCAGCGCCTCAGTGAATTGTGGGTAACGGCTTCACCACAAGCTGGCCGGGTTTACAGCTCTGTTTTGTCCTGTGTGCTTAAAGTGGAGAAAACATCTGTGACTAGAATGATGTCACCATGAAGGGTGCCCAACTCAGGAGACACAGACAGACCCAGAACTCACCAGGTTCCACCGGACGCACTTCAAGTTTTTCAAGTTTTGCTCGTTTATAAAAACGTACGTCATATTAACGTAACCAAAGTAATTTTTCAATGCTTACCCCCACAGTTAAAAAAACAAAACACTATAATCATACACTTACATAAGTCTATTCCAAACTGATGGCAAACTGATTTTTTGTTTTATACCATTACAATTTCAACTTTTTGTTTTATGCTTTACTAAATACTTCAACAAAAAAATGAAAATATATTAATTAATAAACTGACAAACCTACTAATTCATTAATTAAAATCATGATATAAAATGAAACATATTTCAAACATATTAGTTACTTCCTTTCAAAAATATGAATCTAAACTATGTTTATAAAATAGGGCTAAAGTTAGAAGTTGTTTTCAACAAAATGTTTACAGCATATATCACAGCTATTAGATATTACAAAAGTCAAAAAGGGCAATCATGGCCCAATTTCCCTGAAGCAACAAAAATGAGATGAAATGTTCAATCTTCAACTTACTCCACATTATGTCAAACACACAGTTAGGCTACGAGTGTGAAAGTCTGTGCATTGGTGCGGCTCTGTCTCGGTCTGTCTGAGGTTATGCAGTGGCAGTGCCCCCTAGTGTCTGGTGGTGGTAACCTGGGCTTGCTCAGGCAAGAGCTCTCTCTCTCCCTATTGCCTAGGAGGCTTTTCATTACTGTGGCTAGTGACTGAGCACATCATATAGTGAATAGCCACTTACTATGCCTTTGTTTATCGCATTGCCTTTAATTCATGCCTTCCTATGGCGGATTAAAGGCTCAAGAGGCAAAATTATTTTCGCAAATTCTATTGATCGCTTCGAAATTCATTAAGTTGAATATTTGCCATTGGAATTATTCCCTTTATTTTCCTCGGGTCTTTTGCTTGCCTTTTCCTTGGCATGTGAGCTTTTGGGCTTGTGCTTGTGAATGGCGCTTTGTGTGTGGCACAGCCCTGTCACTTTTAATGAATCCAAAATAGCTTTTAACATTTAAACTGGCCCTTTGATTCAGGTTTCACAGGACTGTAAGGAATACAGTGGAAGCAATGAGCCAAAGCAGGGTGCAGATAAGGGCTTATATTATAGGTAATCACCACTCCAATGCTACCCATGCAACACATCAGGGAGAGAGACGTGGAATATTCTCCAGCCATTGTGTTGTTCATTCACAGCGTACACACACATCAGGGGGAAAAAAGCATCCCTATAATATGCCAGTATGGATGAGACATGCCATGACCCTACAGAGCAAAGGGAGACAGGAGAAAGAGGGGATCGCCTCTTATTCTTTTCCTTTCCTTTTTCTTTCTGTCTTTTTTTCTTCTCTTCTTCTTTCAATTCCAGCTTTCATTTCTCTCTTTTCAATGTCAAACCATTATGTATAAAAAACATATATAAAGGATACAGGCAGACACCTCACACATTAGCTGATATTCACACACACACACACACACACACACACACACACACACACACACACACACACACACACACACACACACACACACCATCCTACAGTAATGATCTGCCAGCATGATTTTTGGCCCCTGCAACATGCTATGTGTTTTACTTTCATCAGACTGCCAGACAGAATGGGAGAGGTAAACTAAACTTTAGCTATAGTGTGTATATGTGTGTGTGTGTGTGTGTGTGTGTGTGTGTGTGTGTGTGTGTGTGTGTGTGTGTGTGTGTGTGTGTGTGTGTGTGAGCTCCGCTTGGCTCTTGACATCACTTTATTGGATGGGGTACAAGGCCTCTACGGTATCTCCCCATGGCCCACTGGCCCAGTAAGACAAAGACTCCGCTCCCAGAAGAAAATTAGCGCATTTAGCTGTCAGCACCAAGCTCACTTTTCAATCCAGACCAGCATTCATGGAGACCCACGTTTCTCTCTCTCTCTCTCTCTCTCTCTCTCTCTCTCTCTCTCTCTCTCTCTCTCTCTCTCTCTCTCTCTCTCTCTCTCAGCCCTTTTCTTTAGCAGGGAAACATGATCCCTATATAGCTCAAAGATCAAGAAAAAAAGGTGTAAACTGCACATAAATGTGATCAAGTGTCCCTCTATCAGATGCTTTAGATCTGGCTCAACCCTCCACTCTAAATCCCCCTCCAGCAGACAGACCCCCCTCCACCCCCCCACACTTCCCTCCGACCTGGCTGGATTAGCCCCACTCTGTGTACGCCGCCACCGCGCCCCTGAAAAAGTGGGGGCCAAGCGGTGAGATGGAGATTGAGTGCAACATTAAGCTCTACTGTTTTCCACTCTTTCCTGCACTTGTTCAGGGTCTGAGAGGAGGCAATGCCGAGGGCACATTTGTTTACCCCACAGCAGGGAGGACTCAGCTACCTACACCATTTTACACACACACACACACACACACACACACACACACACACACACACACACACACACACCGTGTTTTTTCCACACCACTTCAGCTCAAAATAATCTATTTACAAGTCTTGATTATGGTGGTCAAGTCCATACCACCATTGTCAAGGAGGATATTGTGATGTTTTTTTTAGAGAAAGAGAGCTTTTTGGAGCTTATACCCAGTGTGCGGACCGACCAATCAATCACATTGTCTACCACTTTTGTCCGGCACCTGGATCATTGTTTGTGTGGATGTGCGCACCCCAACCAAACGCCTTATAGAAAGAGAAAAAATATTTGTCATACAGTAATGTACAGTATACTGTATGTACCACTTCTATACATAACACCACATGGTTTTATCACTGAGTTTCACCACACACACACACACACACACTGCTCAGAGTATTGTGTGACTAGTTGACTAGAATTGTCTTGATGAGTTTCTACTGGTCACACACAGTCCACTTCAGACACAGCAGCAGCAGCACAGGGGACTGAGTGGTGTGTCCATACACCTGCTCTCCAAAGACCAACTCCACTGGACAAGGTGTCAGGAAACTCAGGTGGCACAGCCAGAGTGCCCCCATCCCCCCGCCCCGTCCCCCCTTCAGTCTGCCATTGACCCAGATCCCATCAGTGTCCCCAGTGCTCACTAGCAACCAACCCAATCCACCCATCCACCCAGCTCTCTTTCTCTCTCTCTCTCTCTCTCTCTCTCTCTCTCTCTCTCTCTCTCTCTCTCTCTCTCTCTAGCCTGCCTGCTTCTCGTCTGACCGTCGCCAAGGAGGCAGACGGGACGCGGGAACAACAAGTCATTTGTAGCGGCAGAGGAGGACACTCCTGGGAAACAAACAGATGAGCCGCTCCGGCCCCTCCTGAATGAGGGCCTTTCTCTCGGGGTAAACAGAACTGCATGAGAAACATACTAAATATCAGGAGCATCGCGCCCGACAAGGGGGGTGGGGGCAGTAGGGGGGTGGAGGGGGCGCTCAGGTCGAGCCAGGGGGAGCCACTTGGGAGGCAAACTCAGGTGAGGAGGAAACGACGGCGGGCGGGCGGGCGGTGGGCTAAAGAAGAGCTGACAAGAGCTGAGTGCCTGCAGCTAGTGCCTTAACCACAGGCAGGACAATGGATTTCCCTTTTCTTTAACATCCTCTTAACATGAAGTCAAACCAGAGGGGCTGTGTGTTGTCATTGTTCTCCGCTTTTTGTTCAAAACAAAAGAATAAGAGAGTTAAATATTTTGAGGAAGAACAGGAAGACTTTACCAAAAAGGAAATATGTCTTCTGACTAAAAATTCTACTTTTTGAAAGTTGTAGGAGTAAAAAAAAATTAAGTACATTAAAATAAAACACACCATGTAATATATGGATAAAAAAAGTTGTTGGTGACATTTGATTGGCTAAATTGTTTTAAACTTTCAATTAGTGAGCCTTTGTAGCAAAAACTGATACTAAATAATTTCTGGCGCGTACAATTCAGCCGAATACAACAAAAGACTTTGAAAGCGGCCCTAACGTGACTGTGACAGATACATACCCGAGGACAGTTTTGTCCTTCTCTGTGAAATAACCCTTCAGCTCACAATGGCTTCGCTCATATCAAGTCAGCACAGTACCACCACACATCTGCTCTCCAAATACCCCAGACAATAAACAATTCAGACGTCCTGTTCAAATCTAATTCTTCGACAAAGTCTGACACAAAGAGAAAACACAAATTACGAACATTCGGATTCTGAAGCTCGAATCCCTCCCCATCCCAAAAAACTTTCCCAGAGTTTCTTTTAGATCCCTATTATCTTGCCTCAAAGTTAATTAAAGTGGCCTGGTTGAAATCAGAGGAGGGATTTCTTCCTCCTGATTCCCCCCTTTTCCGAAGCGACCAACTGATGGTCAATGACTGATGGCCATGACAGGGCTTCACAAGATTACGGCTTGAGACAAAACCCTTGCTCCACCGCACAGCGCTCAACCCCCTGGATTACACCGGGAGACTGCCGCATGCATCGCAGCGCTTCCTTCCCCCAGAAAGAGCGCTCGCAAGTCACTCAAAAGTCCCCCTTTTTCCCCCATAATGTGACCGCGTCGTGTAATTCCACAGATCATTACCAACTTTCCAAAACTTAATTTTGCAATTACACATGCAATTAATTAATAACTGTGCTGTCATTACACCCCCTGATGGATTCCCACAAAAAAAAAATTAATGCCACTTGAAATAAAGTGGTCAAAATGAATCTGGGGGTGGGGGGTGAATGATCAAGAGAGTGAGAGAATATGAAAAGAAAGACAGAGAGAGAGAGTCAGAGAGAGAGAGAGAAAGAGAGAGAGAGAGATTGCCATTAAAGGATTGTGCTGTTAATCTCGTAAGAAGCTAGGGGGATAGGGTGAGGAAAAAGAGAGAAAGATGGAGAGAAAGAGAGAGAGAGAGAGAGAGAGAGAGAGAGAGAGAGAGAGAGAGAGAGAGAGAGTTTTTCATGGCAGCCCTCTCCATCATTGAGAAGTGTCTTGTGGGATCTGGAGTCAGTTATTGAGCAGTGTGGAGAGCTCCCGGAGGACAGATTAATGAGATCTGTGCACTCGGAGAAACGCCACGCACATCCACTGCGCTGCCGTAATGATGTGTGTGTGTGTGTGTGTGTGTGTGTGTGTGTGTGTGTGTATGTCTGTGCGTGTGTGTGTGTATGTCTGTGCGTGTGTGTGTGTGTAAAGCTGGGGGTCGCGCCTCTCTCCTCTCCTCTCCTCTCCTCTCCACCCCACACTTGGTGCTCTGAGAGTCTCGCGGCGCAGACGCTATCACGGCGAACAGGAGGAAGCGTGCGGAGTGACAGCGGAGAGGGCTGCATGCGGACCAAAGGCAGGCAGGCGCAGGCGTGCAGGAGCCGCAGCCCCCTAGCCCAGAGCCCTGAGCCCTCGGCACGGAGGAACCAGAGGAGCGGAGCTTGTTTGGCTCAGGATGCAGCCGCCACCACCGCCGCCACCGCCGCCGCCACCATGTCCCAGCTGAGTGTTGATGTCCTCTGGAAAAGAGGTGCTGTAAATGCTAATTAAATGGGGGTGACTGGGGGAGTCACGCCTTGTTGTGTTGTTTGTTTATGAGTGTGTGTGCATCTGTGTGTGTGTGTATGCGTGTGTGAATGTGTGTGTGTGTGTGTGTGTGTGTGTGTGTGTGTGTGTGTATGAGTGTGTGTGTGTGTGTGGTGTGTGTATGAGTATGTGAGTGTGTGTGTATGTGTGTGTGTGTGTGTGTGTGTGTGTATGTGTGTGTGTGTGTGTGTGTGTGTGTGTGTGTGTGTATGCAGGGGGGGGATTGCTGCTGACAAAGGCATGCCTTTTGTGCTCACAGAGCTCCTAAAAGATGATCCCCGACTGTTTCAGTTTCACAACACTGCCCTCCAGTCGCAAGGTGTCAATTTCATACTTGAAACATTACAACATTCATTACAACTGTGAGCGCTTACAGCTCTCCGCCAGGCCGCCAACATTGACTATTATTGAATTTGTTTTCTCTTACCACTTACCACTGAATATATCAGCATACTGCAGCATAAACTCTAAGGCTAATCATGACCTTAGCAACCTTAATCCCTCAGTGCTGTTAGCACTGCCTTATCAGTCTCCATTACAGATGACCAATATCAGACAACAACTCACAAGACCTTTAAAGGCCTGCCCTGTTTACACTTAAAGGCTTTCCATGACATTTTGAGGAGCGAAATCAAACCGATGTACTGTAGCTGGGTGGCCCTGGCCTGCTTTTGTTTGTACTTGTGTAAACATGTCCTCCAATATTAATCAGCCTGGCGCTGGCTCAGCACAGGAGCCGAGCGTATGAGTTGTTTCATGTCACTGCGCTAGCCACTGCCCAACTGGAGATGAATACGCTGAACTCCTCCTGACCTGCTGAAATGGAGGACTGCTGTGTGTGCCTACTCTCCACAGTCCAATCACAACATCACTACATGATAGGCCAACTTTAAAAAAAAAAAAAAAAAAAGGCATGCAACATTTAGTACTGTTATCCTCGCTCCTCACTCACTTATCTCTCACGGTCAATCTTAACGCTCATTTTTTTCATGCAGTGGGTGTCGAGGCTGGGCGATAATTAGATTCCCTCCTTCCTGCACATTCCTTTTCCCCGCATCATACATGTGACTCGGCAGTCTGACCCAGTTGAAGATGGACAGCGCCGGCCGGCCAGGCAGGGAACAGAACTCAGAGCCTTACAGCGCTCTTTTGTTGACAGTGAAAATAGCTTCAGAGGTATTTGATTACCACTGACAGTCAAGGCATGGCCTGTAGTGGTCACAGTAAGAGGACAACGACGGGGGGTTGGGGTGGTGGTGGTGTGTGTGTGTGTGTGGGGGGGGGGGGGGGAGATTGTGGCACGCTTTGTTTCCAACAAGTTCATCGTCAGTTAAAGTCTCTTTTGACAACAACCCCGGGCCTCCCTGCTATTAACCCCTCTTCAGTTACTAGATGATGTGTTTGAAGGGAATGAATTAATAATAAGGGTTAAGCACCTCGAGTTGAGTTTTAAAGGCTTTTGTAGTGCTAAAAGCAATGCCAACGACTGGAGTAGCCAACCGGAGCCTGAGTCATCCCCAAAACAAGATCCTGTAGCAGAAGCAGGCTTGTGCATGTCTTTATACACCAACACATGCATGAACACACAGACACACAAATGCACAGACACACAGACACACACACACCAAGTTCATGTCAGGTCAGTCCAACACTGTCACCATGAATGAGGGCAAAATCACTTGAGTTGTTCCAGTAACGCCATTGGTATATACTAAACACCATTATGGCTAAAATAGTTTCTGCTTCAGTCAATGAAACACACATACATAGGCCACAATAGTAGACTGAAACAAAGTGGAAAATGTGTTAAGTAGTAAAGCGTTTCAGGAAAGCTGACTGACATAAGACATTTGATATTCAATTTGAAATATTTACAGCTGTGAAATCCTACCGTTGGAGGTCTGTGTCTCAGACGCTTTGGGCCGACTTCTTCAAAACTAAAAAAAAAAAAAAAAAAAGAGCATAAAATGAAAATGCTTAAATGACAGCCAATCATCCCTGTAATATGTGCAGGTAATTAGTGACTGGGAAACCTAATTACTCTGGTGAAATATGAGCTCGCATTCTCTGGTTTCTCTCGGCAAGCTTCATCAGATCGATCAAATGACAGCAATCAAACTCTTAAGCACATGCACATTTTCACATAAATAAATGTCTGCCTCGAATCTCACAACATTCTACTCTCTACATATAAAGTTCTCAACATCTAGAATCATTCATAACTCATAACATTCAGAAATTTAGTACTAAAATGAAGAAGATGAAATAAGGTGGCTGGTATAATACAACCAGGTACTAGTACATTATACAATTAAAAAAAAATAAAATTGGTTAAAATAAAAAAGGTAAAAATACAAAATACTATAATCTTCATAATATTGTTAGATTATAATGGCAATGTGTTAAAATGCACTTTAGTGAAGCAGTATCTGAATGCATCCTTCAATCAAATCGATTCCTGTAACTGCCTGAACCAAAAGTTACCCAGAAAACACAAGTAAGCTATTCTGGGTGAAGTCCCCAGTTTAACGAGGTCTTTAATTAAGAAAGGTCCACTGGGCACTGACAGGGGTTTCTGGGGACAGGATGGAACGAGAGGGATTGGGGGGGTTGATGTGACAAGACGACTGTGGAGAGAGTGATGGAGAGTGAGTATGAGTCAGTATGACTGTATAAGTGTGAAGAGAGAGAAATAGTGAGTCAGAAAATGAATGTTTGAAGGACAGGCAGAGAGAATAAAGGCCAGGGTTGTATCTCTGGGCACGGATGTCAGAAGCAGGTCAGTGACTAGTGGCATGTGGAATGTGGTGGAGGTGGAGAAAGTGATGGAGTGCCAGTGAGACACAGCTGCCTCCTCTTGCTCCTTCTCCTCCTCTTCCTCCTCCTCTGCCTGGATGCCACCTTAACACAGTGGAGCGCTGTCTCATCCTGTGTCACTGGCACCAGCCCCAGCACCCTCATACCCCAGCGACCCCAGCCACCACCCACCCCCACCCTCGCCAGCCATGTCGGCTCCACAATTCCATCCGCCTTGGCGCTCTCCCTCCGTCTCCTCTGGGCTCTGGTCAGCCAGGTCACCCCTGGGCCTGCACCCCACCGCTCCTTAAGTTTGCCATGTGCAGTGACCCCACCGCGACCCTGAGCCATGATACAAACTAGCAGACTGCAAACTAGTAATCTCTAATTACCCACAATACACCGCTCTCCACTCCTGCGACGTCAGCCTAATCGATGTGGACACGGGCAAGATATTCCCGTGAAAGCACCCGGGCAGAGCGAATTAGGGGAGCATGCATCACAGGACGGCCTCCCATTGTCCGAGCTGACAGGGAGAAACTGTCACATGGTGTATGATGAGATTACACAAGCCCTCATCATCACGTTGGCTCAGTAATGCTAGCTCTGCATGCAAACGCATGCCAAGTCTGCCTATGTCATATTGGGCTTACAGCATCAGACACTCGGCCATAGTATATGAAGGACACAACAGGTTGTGGGACCAGCAGCCGATAGGGCTTCTTTCCATAGTTTCCAGGAATTGACACTTGAAAACAGACTCTCAGACAAAGCAATACATTTGCTGTGTGTTCAGCTGGGAGTAGCCAGCATGAGGCTAAGAGGATGTGTGTCTGCAGAGAGTTCTCTACAGGTTCTATGATAACACTGGCAGATCATAGTGTTGAAGACCCTGACTCAGCCCTATACAGTATAATAGCCTTTATGATATATATATACACAGTATGTCATTTTACACAATATATGGTCTCAGCATGAAAGAATTTTCCAAGAAAGTGGACCTCTGAGACTCGATGCCATTCGAATTTCTGATTGAGAATTACAATTTTCTGTCTGTTCTGTTTGCCCACTTAAAGACATAAAACACAGACCCTTATCTACTCCAGTGTCATTGCAGGGAGGCTGGATCAAAAGAAGCCCTTGTTAGTCGCCTGTCCTATGGCAATTTAGGAGGGCTGTGGTTGGAGTTTTTGGCAGCCGTACATCATTAACAGTCTGGCTAACTTACAGTGGGCAGAAGATTAGGTTTCCTGGCCTCCGTGAATCACCACTGGCAGGAGCCACACGCTGGAAATGGTATTGTTCTAGTAGGAAAACATGCTTCTGGGTCTCAACCTGCCGCTTGGAGGCTATGGCAAGAGAACATCGCACCGGATCCCAAAGGAGGACAAGGCCTTGAGGCGTATACATTTTATAGAAACTCAATATGTCTACCTTTTTTTTCGGAATTGGACTCAGTAGAAACAGTTGGCTGGCAGAAAAAGGGTTATCCAAAATGCCGCAGCCAACTCTGAGGTAATGGGAATTGATGGTACAAAGCAACTATATCACAGGAGTTATGGAAAAGTACTAAACAAGTCATGAATTTCAAAAGTATATATTATGGCAAAGCATTTGCCATTAACATAAATGCTATATAAATTCACTGCTGGAATTGCATTTTTCGGGACTGTAGATAAAAGAAATAAAAGAGTAATTTCAAGAGTTGTCTATCAGTCTCAGTGGAAGCTTTGTTTGTTTTCAAAGAGCAGGTTCTGGTAGTTGCACCCTCCCTTTAGCAAAATGTCACCTCACGCTACAGACGTTTGGTTCAAAAATAAGAGGTGGGTACTTGTTACCAAGACAACCGAGTCTCATTTTACCCCCCAGTCCATTTCCAGGCTGTTACCAAATGACTAAGTGGTGGGGCACAGCTTCAAAGAGCACAGACTGATGCTGCTAATGTAATGAAACTGTACACTCATCTATTTAAAACGTGGTGTGTCAGCTTGGAAGTAAGACAGAGGCTTTTTTTCCCGGCCTCTTGGCCAAATATCAACATCTCGGAGCTTCAGAGGCACATTTCCATCAGGTGCCCCAGGCAAACCATCATTAATGAAGACATTTCTGAGACTGACTTTTAAAATGTCAGCTTTTAACTGCAGCAACGGCACACACATTTGAAAATAACTGATTTTTTTTTCTTTTTGTTTCATGAAACTTATGAAGGGTCTGACCTGAGTGAATTAGATCAAATGTTAAATACAGTTCCACAGAAGAAAAGGGTAAGAGAGTTGTTTTTTTAATAACAGTCTTTTGCCCTGTCACTCTTCATTCCAAAGTGAATTTAGACAGTAAATAAAGTTATTGTGAAAAGTGTCTAAGAGAACTTCTGCTACAAGGGAAGATTTGTTGGGAAAAAGACCTACTTACTACTGATAGTA
The DNA here is from genome assembly GCA_027497455.2 of Sardinella longiceps. Taxonomy (NCBI): domain Eukaryota; kingdom Metazoa; phylum Chordata; class Actinopteri; order Clupeiformes; family Clupeidae; genus Sardinella; species Sardinella longiceps. The sequence continues at coordinate 4,140,725 of JAODXP020000022.1, read as the reverse complement.
AAGGAGACTTTAAAGGTTTTCATCCAAATGTGAAAGTGGCTGGTGTTTAAAAAAAAAGCACTGGCATATCCACCTGTACTGAACTAACCACAACAAATCATTGACAGATGCGGTGTAACTATGGGGACCTATCACTAGATCTAGGCTGCTGATTCATGTGTGCTTGTTAGCATCATTATGGAGACACAAAAAAAATTATCTGGTCAAACAAAGGTTCAGTTCACTAAACCTGATCTGTAAACGAACTTTTAGATTATATAATGTAACTTTTAGATTAGATTTTAAATATAACTTTCAAATTTTTTTTTTAGCAAAATGTTTAAATATTCAGAAATATTGCATTTGAATCTAACTTTATCAAAGTTATACAATGACTGTTCAGTTAGAAGTCATCAGCTGCAGTAAGCATCACGTTAGTGACAGACGCATACAATGATTACGGGGGACTAAGGTTAAAAATTCAGTAACTGAGGGCATGATTCAAGTCTCTGCCTCCCATCTGGGGCAGGTAAGGAGTGGAGCTGTGAGTGTGTGTGTGTGTGTGTGTGTGTGTGTGTGTGTGTGTGTGTGTGTGTGTGTGTGTGTGTGTGTGTTTGTGTGTCAGGGCGCGGAAGAGAAAAAAAGAAAGAGAGTGTGTTGTTTGTGGTTGGTGTGGAGGGCAAACACAAACACAGGCTCTACTCCTGGGGCAGAGACAACAGCTGGCCAGCAGGTCACTGTTCTGGGTGGGGTGGGGGAGCACTAGGGGGGTTGCTGTGTCTGCAGGCCGCGACAACAGCCTGACAGCACACACGCTTCACACACACACACACACACACACACACATGCACGAACCCACACCCACACACTTACACACACACCCACACACTTACACACACACACACACACTTCCTCTGTCTTTATTTCACTTTGTGCCTCTGTGATGTCTCTCAGTCATTTATCTTGTTTTAGCCTTCTATTCGCATGTCTTTCGGTGCTTCGTCTTTACCCTCTGTTTATATACACACACACACACACACACACACACACACACACACACACACACACACACACACACACACACACAGTGCAACTCACATACACAGGGTCCCGTGGCTGGGACCAGATTTCAGTTTCTCACATCTTTGTAAGGGCAGGGATGGGATGGGCGCTCCACCCAGTAATGCTACCCTGGCCTTCTCTCCCGCCACCCTGGGCATTGTTCCACTATCCCCCCGGTAACTGACACACTTTACGGCCCTGGGACGCTACAGAACCCCCCCCCCACACACACACACACACACACTCCACATTCCCCCTCCTCCCTTCTTAGTGTGTCCCTGCTCTGTGTCCAACCTGTCACTCAGCTAATGTAATGCTTCCCATAAAAACGGATAGAACTTTTTCCTCAGCATCCAGCGGCACTGTTCTCAGGTTACACTTGGATTACATTATTGTAAAATGAGTAATCAATGCTCCAGGCTTTTTTCACCACCCAACTACAACCCCTCACACACACACACACACACACACACACACACACACACACACACACACACACACACTACTTTCTTCCTCTAAACTACTGAAACTTCTTGAAAGAAGCACACTTCCTTGCAGGGTTGGAGTGAGTGTATGTGTGTGTGTGTGTGTGTGTGTGTGTGTGTGTGTGTGTGTGTGTGTGTGTGTGTGTGTGTGTGTGCGTAGGGGGACAGGACGAGCTCAAGTTCCCCTGGGAGGTGCTCAGGTGTGATGTTGCGTTCAGGTGAATATCTGACCAGAGCGCTGCTATTGTCTGAGGCCTGTTGTTAACCCCTCACTGACTGCCACAGCGCGGCTTGAAGAGCCTAAACAGACACGTTTTCATTCATCCTTTCTTTCTCTCATTCTCTCTTTCATTCACTCACTCTCCCTTTTCCTTTTCTCCCATTCTCAGGATGGTTTGCTCAAGGGCTCACTGAGTTTAAGCCACTTGGTCCTGAATGATAAGAAACCACAGCTTCTTCTGTCCACTGGAGCTCTGCTTTTTACTCCATTGTAACTGGCCTTGTCAGGAGGAAATGTCCATTGCTCAGTTTCTGACACCCACTTGACTCGGTTTTCTATTGAAATAAGGGCAAAATCTAACTCACTGCACGTGAGCCCTGAGGCCTAAAGAATTTTAGCAGTGCAAGATCAGTATATTGTATAAATAAAAATAAATAAATACAAGCATTATGAACACACCTGTGTGTGAGGAAATATGGATGAGCCCATTTGCATGTTTTGTGCATTTTTCACACACAAGTACTTATCTCTGATGCAGCTGTAGTTCTTGAAGATATAAACAATCGGACTGTATGTGTACTCGCCATTAATGCTAAATATACTGTATATGTAACCAAAGACAATAAAAACTGATTGGTTCCTATAAGACTCGGTTGCCTAGGGTTACCAGAACAATTGCTCTTAATCCCTGTTAAATTGCGCCAGAGCGCTCTCTCTATTTGGATTAGCTTTTCAGCTAAATTAGAACTTCCCTTTTAAGTATGTCCCAGTATTACAGCTAATTTCCCTGACTGGGCGTAATCAGTGCGCTCTCTCCTACCAATGGCTACACACAGATAGTCTTTATTACTGCCATTTCATTAAGATGAAGAGCTAAAAAAACACATTTGGTCAACATACTGTAATCCATTATGTCAAATCACGGAGATCAAAGGCAGGGGGGGGAAGAGCTGGAATGGGGAGGAAGAGCAAAAGAAGCGAAGACGTTGTGCATGCTGCCTGTTATTGTTCTTCACTGAGCCATGATGGAGCTGCTACAATTTGCATCCCACTGAATTGCACAAGGTGTTAAAGCATAATAGGCCTTTTCAAACATGTTTGCTTTAGTCTCCTCACACACGGCATTCAGCCAAGCAGGTCTCAATCGCAGCCTGCAGATTTGGAGGGAAGTGGCACATATCAAGTGTCATGTGGGTTTTATGATTTAAATTTCTGCAGTTATTAACTCCATCCAGGCATCACTCCGCATCTCCCTGTCTTCTCATACACACACGCATGCACACACACACACACACACACACACACACACACACACACACACACACACACACACACACACAGAGCGCGGCCCTATTTCACACTCGTCTATTAGGGGGAAAATTGAGCCTAATGATTCTGTCATTGTGTGCTGGCTTTTAAAGGCCTCCGGAGCTTGGGGTGGCGATCTCAAAAGATAATTATTTCTTTTAAATGACTTATTAGGACATTATTTTCATAATGGCATTGTTTAGATTCAGTGTATCTGCGCCGGGGATCTCCGAGCGACATGGAACAGCGCAGAAAAAAGGACATTTAATGGGCACTACAAAAGAGCCGCACTAAATCTGACACTGGACGCATATTATCTCTCCGTTGAGGCGTTACAAAGGCAGCAAATAGATCTGAGAGGACAGCCATGGCTGCCTTACTCGCCTTTACCCATGTTTGCCCAGACGAAGATGACTGAAAACTGAAAAACAATAAAACAGCCAATCTGCCTCGCCACACAAGCTAATGACAGATTGTTTGATTATTATTATTATTATTATTATTATTTGTTTATTAATACAGATTGCATTATCTGGCTATGGCATGAATATGAGGTATGATATGACACTCATTGATCACACCTTATCATAGGTTCAAGGAAACATTAGGCCTACATCACTGGCTCACTTTCCATGAGGGGTTTAGTACGGGTTTGAGGCATGTTGACATGTGAAGAGTAAGGATGGAGAACACTATCGCAAGCTTAATGCAAATCTTAGTGAACTTCTCTCCGTGAGTGTGTCTGGACGTCTCCTTCAACGGCCATGACCTGAGCTTGACCCCTCTGCCCTCTTAGGCCACCATACTCCAACACTGCAGCACTATTGGTGAGCAGTAATGTTATCCCAGCAGATAAAATCATAACTGCATTAGCTGCAGCTCACATGGCTGATCACACACTCCCACGGCAGTGAGGGGCTGGGGGAGAGAGAGAGAGAGAGAGAGAGAGAGAGAGAGAGAGAGAGAGAGAGAGAGAGAGAGAGAGAGAGAGAGAGAGAGAGAGCTACTGGTGGTGGAGCCAGAGACTGGGCAGTGTTAAAGCCGTCTGACTGGTGGTGTGTGAATGGGATGGGAAGTGTGTGTGTGTGTGTGTGTGTGTGTGTGTGTGTGTGTGTGTGTGTGTGTGTGTGTGTGGAGGGAGGTAGGTGGTGAGGAGGAGGTCATCGAGGGTACAGCAGTGCCGCCGCCGCCATGCTCCTCTCTCCTGTCTCACGTGAAGACAGTCGCCACGGAGAGTCAATCCTCGCCCTTAGCGCTCCTGTCCCACGGGACTTACCACACCTCTCACTCACAGCACTATGGAGGGGTAGCCAGTGCACCAGTGTTTGTGTGTGCAGGTGTGTGTGTGTGTGTGTGTGTGTGTGTGTGTGTGTGTGTGTGTGTTCTACTGTACATGAGGGTGTATAGGTGTATGTGCATGTAGGTATGCTCATGCATGTGTGTGTGTGTGTGTGTGTGTGTGTGTGTGTGTGTGTGTGTGTGTGTGTGTGTGTGTGTGTGTGTGTGTGTGTGTGTGTGTGTGTGTGTGTATGTTCGTGATGTGTATGTGTGTCCGTATGTGTGTGTCCCCAACAGGAAAAAAAAACAGCACTTTGATCCAAGCTCAGGTGACTGTCTCTGCCAGCAAGGTAGAAGTAGCCCTCAGCCCAGGAGGGTCCCTGGGGAGGTGTCTGGTTGACCAGAAAGCTCAACTTTAGGCATCTGATACCCAAAGGATGGTCTTTCAAGAGGGGAGCGGGATTGGCATTATGTTCCATCAACCTGTCACAAATGCACCCCCTCCCTCCCTCCCAACACACACACACACACACACACACACACACACACACACACACACACACACACACACACACACACACACACACTCCCCTCTCCGGCCCTCAGCTAAACCCTGGAAAAGTCAGGATGCTTCAAGGACTCTCCGTTTCCCCTCCAAGGAACGGGATCATGTTCTATGATGTTCTGCGCCTTTGATGGGGCCAACGTCCCAGTCAAACATGCACCAGCCAAACAACACTGTTTCACCACTATGGCTGCTGCCATGTTGCCATGTTGAAAAAATAAATAAAATAAAACAGTAGAGTTCTTGCGTAAACACAATTCTGTGAAAGAATACAGCTGGAAGGCACCGAATGCCTGAAGGCCACTGAAAATATTTACATGGAAAAATTACACACACACACACTCACAGACAAAGAACAAACATGCAAACATGGCGGCAGTTCCTGTTGACTTTTGTCCCCTGACACTGGGCTCATTGTTTGATTATGGGCCAGAGACTATTTCTGATCAATTATTAAGGCAGCCTGGATCTCTCCTCTGCTCCCCTGTAGCAGGTGCGCTCTCTCTCTTCCTCTTCTCTCTCTCTCTCTCTCTCTGTATGCAGATGCCTGGCTCAATAATTCATCAGCCATGATCGGGTAGAACAGAGGGACAGAGATCAGGGTGTTAAACCTGACCACGGCAAGCCACAACATACTCTTCATCTGAGGCCTCACATTTCGCCCGCTAACACAAACACCGCTGAAGAGTGTGTTGTCTGTCCGATAAACGCTGGGGCTAGTGTGTCAAACAACATGAGGAATGCTTGATCACACTTGTTTTCACAAACAAAAAATAAACAAACAAAACACCCAGAAATAATAATTAGATTCAATATAAACAAACATTATTTGTTTATTTAAAACAAATGAAGTTAGCGTTGTGCTTATATGATCCAATGTGACTTTAGGCATACAGTAGCTGGGCGCTGAAAAGACTGCATGGCTAGAGACATGATGAGCAGCAGCAGTTGCTCGCCGCTAAGGCAAGAGTTGTTTTTCTTTGCTGCTGTCAGGTTATCGGACCCCTGGATCAGGTAAATGAGACAGGTAACAATTTTTCATCCTGTCCCCACCCTGAGGTGACAGAACGGGTCAGGAGGGGGGGAAAAAGAGACGAAAAGAAAAGGAGGAGAGAAAGAGAGAGAGAGAAAAAAAGATGAATCCTCTCAGGCCTGCCATATGGAAGTTTGATGGCTGAGGTCAGAATTAAGGACATTTCCATAATCCCACCCTCCTCTCTGAAGATGTTTTTTTTTTTTTTTCTTTTTTTCTCTCTCTTTTCCTTCTGTGTTTTTCCCCTCACTGGAAGTGTTTATCAAGCTCAGTCTTCATGTATTTGGGCTTATGTCACTTTAGTTTGCCGGGCTGCTCACTGTTCCGTGATCTTGCGTGCACTCGCGTTTGTTTTGATGAATTGGATTTAGCGTCACACGAGAAACTTTCATTTATAAATGCTTGTAAGTAGGTTTCTTCCTCCCGCCCCCAACACCCTCTCGCAGTTTCCTTTGCCTTGGCAGGTGCAGCAATTCCAATTTGTGCCAGGCTGTCTACATGCCCTTATCTCAACTGGACAGGATTCAAAATTCCTTGTTGGTGTCAACTTTTGAAAAAAAGAGCTCGTCAGACGGCAGCCTTGCTAGTGTGAAGGAGAGGATTAATGTGCTGTACATATAACTAATTTGATTGTGAAAACAAACCTCATCTTAAAAAATTTTGCGACCGCTAAGCTTTTGCCAAGCTTGCATACTGTAGCTACAAATAGCTTCACTTCCATCAGCTTCTCTCCTTCCTTAAACTACATCCACACTTCTGATATTCAGTCATCATACCAACAACACGCTCACAAGATTTTATCAGCAAAACCACTGACAAAGACTCACCGATGCAGACTGAATACTGCAAAAATCATTTTAGACATCAAATTATCCATACATTGTTATACAAATACAGAATATCGAATTCTAAATAGCCTTAATGACATCCTTAATGATATGTCAATTTATAGCTTCTTTACTGAGATCCTAGTAACAACAAAGAAATCAGCTATTTAAAAATAAATAAACTACTATAAGAAAAATAGCTATGGCCACCAGTAAGTGTCTTCAGGTCAGACCCTTCAGGCAGTGAGGGCTAAGGCAAGGTAGCTACATCTGTGGCCTAGTGGCCAGTTAACACGACTCTGTTTTCATGACCCTTTTATGTGCCCTATTGGTTACAGGGGAACAATTGTGGAATATGAAAGAGGAAAAAACGGAAGCCTTGCGCACTGATATCAAGTTTTATCCTTCCGTTAGGTTAATGGGACAGGAAGGCTCTCAAGCCCCTCTGGGCCCTGGGGGTGTGGTGGGGAGGGGAGGCGAGGGAGACAACGGCTACTCCGTCTCATTGGGTGCCTGGGAGAGGATCCGCCGCACCGCCCATCCCCCGGAGACTTGGATGGGAACATGCCGATGAACACACACACACACACACACACACACACACACACAGTCTATCCCACACCCCTGCAGGTTGAATAGCCACCAACAAACCACAGGGCTGGCCATTCATGTGGCCACATGAGCAAGGTTCACAAAGGTTCAATATCACGGGCAGCCACGCCACGGCCTTTCTCTCTCTCTCTCCCTCCAACCACGACCACAGCCAGAACAAGACACATCTAACACTGTCGGATGTGCTAGTAGTTTGTCATCAGACAATGGAAGGGTGTGTTTCCATTGTGACAGAATCCCACCCATTCAATCAGACGATTTCCGTTAGCATGCTAATTGAGATCTCTTTTCATTTGCGCTTGTAGGCTTTACCTATTCTCTTCTCCTGAGCTCTGCTGGCTTACCTACTCCATTTAAACATTACAATGCTAAAGACAAGGAATTCTTACATTGTCATGCTAATTTTTTTTAACAATTTCATTACACCAGCACAGGCATTAAGTAGCCAATATGAACAACCTTTCCTAATCTAATAAACCATTGTGTAATGTTAAAGACTAATTTATAAGCAGCTGCCAAACAACAAATTACACTTTGCATGTAAGATTAATGTAAGAACAGGTTTCATATATACTATGTTAATGAGTAATAGGCAACACTATGCAAAATTCTGCCCCTATATGAGATATTGATTTTGGCTATATGAATAAGAAATAACCATCATACTCTAAATGTCTAGACCACGCCCTACTTGAGACTTATTTGACAACTACATGACGCTGTTCGGTCTAACTGTCCAGATTATGTCCGCCATCACTTGACGTGTAATGCTGGAAAGAAATTGTACATCATAAGATGCCAGCATGCAGGCATGTTACCCTGTTGTTGGTTGGCATGTTGGTAGTGGTATGCAATGTTTCTGTATGCCTTTTATTTAGGTGGCATCATACCAAAACCTCATAATGATTCTTTAATGTAACCAAACTATAAGGATTTCTTATTAGACATTTAGACATTTAAATCCTGCCATTTTAAAAAGAAAACAATCACTTTGTCAAACTCATACAAACTGTGTCTCAACCCACTATTAAAAACCACAGGGGGTTCCAACTTCAATCATTTACTGGCATAAGATGGGAAAAACTTTCTGCACCACAAGGTCTTGGATTTCTATGAAGTCTAATTTCCTACTAATTAGCAAATCTTTTTCACAATCAGAGAAACTTTTCTATTTCAGACATGTGCCCTTCAGAGCAGATGCAAGGCTGCTTCCTCCAATGATGCCAGGGAGCCTTGATCGGAGTTCATCTGGCGAAGGTGAGCACACAATTAATTAATCTGCAGGAGCAACAAACAGCCAACCATGGCGCCCATATTTCCATTAGCAGCCCTCCGGACCTCTTTTCTAAGCGCTGAATATTCACTGAGCCATTTAATTCACGAGGAGAGAAAAGCCTTTGACCTTGGACACTGAGCAGTGTGATGGCTTTGCAGCTATTTATTTCTTCCCATTTATTTAGCATTTCACTCCACGTCTCGCGCTAAAAGATTTAAGGTGAAAGCATATACTGTACACACTGCCGGCTCATGCGGCAGCAGCAGCACTTCAAAAGTTTTCGCTCTCAGGAATGCAACGATCTCTGCGCTGAAGTTCAGAGTCGAGCAAAAAGGGGCTTCGTATTACTCTAGGTGCTGTAATAGTCAAGCAGAGTAGCAATTACATTAGTACTTTATGGCTGAGGCCCTTGTGTCATGCTTGCTTGGACTCAATTTGGTGTCTCATTATGGACACCTGAGACACTCCCAAGCACTGCGCCGCTCCTCTACATCCTGTGCAGTGTGGGGTCGCCCCCACACCAATCATATGGCCACTCACAAGTTATCAGGGAAGAAAAGGGACCAGAGAGAAAAAAGGGACACACAATTATCAAAATCATTTTCGCATGTACAGATGCTATCGTGATTGAGGCCCATGTAAGCAGCCTGAGCAAGGCAGTGCGGACTGGAGATGATCAAGCTGCCGTCTGATTCAATCAGGCCTTAGAGTGGGCTAATATGCCCCTATAATACGCATCAAAGACGAACAGCACGCTTTGCCTCCCTCAATACAGATAAGGAAATGGATGTGAACCGCCATTCAAATCATTTCACATGAAAAGGCGCGGTGCTGGCGTCCATAGGCCTATCGGGTTGCACTTTAGGTCAGAGTGCCATGAGAATTAACAATCAAGTTTGGGTGAACTTACTGCCTAAGGGTTAAGGTACAGATCTGAGCTCGAGTTTCACGGCGAATGACTGGGAGGCTTGTCACTCGTTCAGTGAAGCAGCACTGACATGGTATGGTAAGGTATGGGGGGGGACCGAGGCCCTTTACTGCTATGTCATGGCAAACCGTACCTACTCTCAGGTAAAACACTCCAACCTCAGCTGAGGCACAGAGGCTAAGCAATTATTCATCTACCTTCAAACAAAATCTGCCATGGAAAATCATAGGAGCAGAAAACAGACTTTATTTTAGGGGCCTCTGCACTTCCCCCTCCAACATACCCTGGTCTACCCCCTGCTGAATAGGTTTGCCTGAGGTGGGCAGATTTAGAGGGCAGTTCATCAGTAGCCGCAGTCCTAATAATAATCCCACACCGGACCTTTGTCTAATATCTGCTGAAGCAACATGCTGTGTAATCCCTGGCTACCCTTTGATAAAGACTGTTTTGATTAAGCCAAGTGTCAGGTCTCCAGAGCACAGAATTATTAGGACAAGATTAGAGCCAGCTAATATTGGACTTTCCTTTGTCAAGAGCTCTGGTTTGAGGGTGATACAAATTAGACATGGTGGAGAGGCCAGATAGATACCCTCTCTGTCTTTACTGCACCTGCCCACATGTGCAGAATTTCAAACACACATTCAAATTGATAAAAAAAAATATATGTCTTCACTCATCTCTTGTGCTTAATGTGTGTTGAGAATTATATCCTGGTGCTTGATGTGTATTAAATCTAGTTTAACACACAGATTTTTGAACATAGGCAAGAACAAAAGAACATAAGAACATAAGCAAGTCCTGAGGTTTCAGGTTTCAGTGCTTGAAATATACAGTGAGTGTGTGTTTGATTGTTTGTTTTTCACATTTTTAAAAAGGTAAGCCCATAAATATATTTTAGTAAGTTAAAACTTGCAGTCCTGTTTGGCTCCCTCTAGTGTCCATGTTCTAAAAATAATAAGCATGCCTATTGAAACTTACAAACAGATTTCATGATAAAGTCCATTTAGAGAACAACTCTAAATTTGTAGGCGTTTTCTATTACAACAATTGGTCAATGGAGTGAAATATATGTTAGCGTTATGTCCAGGGGCAAGTCTGTGCCTTGGAAATGGTTTGGAGGGGAAGTAGAAAGATTGCACCCAAAGGGATATTGTCCTAAAGTGTCATTGAGAAGGGCAGGCTCAGTAGGGACCACGCTCATGTCAGCTAGGTGGGGCTTCAGCACTACACCTGCAAATAAAGTCCACTTCCATACATTAACTCTCTCTCTCTCTCTCCCTCTCGCTTATCTATCTTTTCTTTTTTCTCCCCTCACCTTGCTCTGTTCTTCCTCTCTCCTCACACACACATATACCAACATGTACAGAGGTATATACACGTTCTCTCTCTCTCTCTCTCTCTCTCTCTCTCTCTCTCTCTCTCTCTCTCTCTCTCTCTCTCTCTCTCTCTCACACACACACACACACACACACACACACACACACACACACACACACACACACACCACATACTCATCAACCTTTGGGATCCGACAGCTTAGCATGAAAGCAAAGGTGAAACAGAATCTGAAAATTGCAGTGCAGTGAGAGAGGAGGCAGCTATCAGTGGGCTCAGGGTGTAACCCCATCGCCAGGATTGGGTTTCCGCCATGTTTTCATACGCCGGTCAGCTGACCACCACCCCGCCACGCCATTGGCCGCCGGCCCTCGCGAACCCCCGTAATGATGTAACCAGAGTGTGTGGGAACCAGAACTCGGTGGCACTGCGTGTGATAAATGCTACTTTCCCACTCCCTGGCCCGAGAATGGACGAGAATTAACCTGACCGTCTCGGGCCTGCCACTGGTTATCAAGAAATCCAAGCTGCGTGTGTGTGGAGGGCTGCGGTTTCACTGTTTATTCCCCCTCACCGTCACGGTGGCAGGGCACAGCAAGCCAGCCTCCCGTCGCCACCGCTCCCCGCAGCCAAAAGCCAGGGCTCTGGAGAGTAAGCTCCGCTCTCGCTCTCTCTCTCTCTGTGTGTGTGTGTGTGTGTGTGTGTGTGTGTGTGTGTGTGTGTGTGTGTGTGTGTGTGTGTGTGTATGTTTCAGCTGGGTTCACTTTCAACATTTTATGTCTCACCAAACCTTCCGTATTTCACTCACTTCTACATCCCACTTTTGATAGTTTAGGTTCTGCTTTTTCTACATCATTTATTTATTTATTTTGTCTGATTTTTTTTTTCTCCTTGTTTTTGTATTGGGGCACCAAGTCAGACATAATCCACAAAGTCTGAAAAATGAAAAAGCACTTCATCGGCTCAAATATTTGAAATCACTTCACATTCAAAAAAAAAAAAAAAAAAGAGAGAAAAAAAGAAATGTTCTCCTTCTTCTTCTGCTTCTTCTTTCCTCCTCCTCAACCACTTAACCTCAAATTGACAATACTGTTTCTCTCCCGTCCAGGACTTAGGAATCATCAACATCCTCTCGTCAATGTCAGCCCTCCCACAGCAGCACATTTCTCTCCAGCTCGAGTGCCCGAGACGGATCCCATTGCTAATTGCAACAAGGTTTTCCTGCCTCTTGTGAATGGAGGTTTACGCATAAAAGGTAATGAAATAGAACATAACCGGGATGCTGAAGCCTGGCGAGAAAATGCCTCCTTAATTACTTGCTAGTCTCGAGTACTGCAGGCTTCTCCAGAGCCTCAATGCAAGCAATTATGCAAGCCCGATTAGCCGAGGCAGTGCGCTGGGGCCATTGTGTCTCCCAGCCTGCATCCAGATGTTGGCGGACAATAGCTCTTCTCTTCTATCAGAAACTCTTCATTTCCCATTACATGATTTCACTTTTAATTGCTTTTCAGTCACTCAAAGTGTGATCCCAACCAACGCCCCCCAACACACACACACACACACACACACACACACACACACACACACACACACACACACACACACACAGTCACCAAGGATGGGGGGAGGGTCAAATTACTCTGTGATGTGATTGTATGATGCTAGTGATATATGTGCCTATAGCATTTTTTTTTGCCCCTCTCGTTATAGCAAATGAGGCAATTTTTCTCCATAACTCACAATAGGGTTCAAATGAGAGATGGGAATTATTTTGGGGGGTCTCACGTAATCTTGGTGGCAGTCTTCCTTGCCAAGGTGGAGAAGGAGGAGGAGGAGGAGGAGGAGAGGCAGGTGCTTTTCCTCAGACTCAAGCCTCTTTTGTTCCACACACAGCTGATGGGACGCTACAAGTCCACTTCATGGAGACTCAAATGAGAACAACAGGTGTAAAAACAGATGAGAGAGAAAGAAACTTCCTATAAACACACCAGTGTAAATATTCCAAGTTGTATGAAAAAAGTCCAATAATGAACTTGAACACAATATAAGATAACTTGTGACAAGTTAGTTTGTCTGTAAGCTATCTTGCGCCGATAAGTGCACTAAGAACCAGCTCTCTTGAATTGGCTGATGCAGGCCTTTGTGAATCTCTTTTCATACGTGGTTGAGCTACTAGAGGCAAGTGAAGCTTCACCTGGCCTCACTATGTAGAGCACAGACACTAGATAACCTGCCAAGACAGACCCTTTCACAAAGACAGACGTCCCATCTCTCTCTCTCTCTCTCTCTCTCTCTCTCTCTCTCTCTTTCTCTCTGCAATCCACCCCCTCCCCACTTGTTGACTAGGGGCCCATATGAAGGGGGAGGTACAGCAAGTGACACGGCAGCAAGGGTTAACTAATCCCCTCCCCCGAACTCACCCACCCATCCACCCACTCACTCACCCAGGCACCCAACCACCCACCCACACCCACCCACCCCCACCTATCTCCTCCTCCTCCTCCTCCTCCTCCTCCTCCTTCCCTGTGCTCCCAGAGTGTACCCCACAGTCTTGGCCAATCCTGACCTTAATTAATACAAGCCTGGGTGGAAATGGGAACGGGGCCGGCTCTCAGGCTCTCAGGCTCTCAGGCCCCTCTCGGCCTCCCCTGGCGCTCCCCTCTGGGGTAATGAGAGAGTGGCGCGCTGGGGGCTGCCAGCTGAGGGGACAGGGGTCACTGGGAATGGAGGCTCAGCGGGCCTCTCAATGAGGAGCCCCTCCATGCTGAGAGAAGCTGGCCCGCTTTTGGACACCTGGTCATTAACATTGCTAATTAGCCACCATTAATCAGCCTTGCGTTTTTTTTTATATAACGTGCATGTGTGTGTGTGTGTGTGTGTGTGTGTGTGTGTGTGTGTGTGTGTGTGTGTGTGTGTGTGTGTGTTGGGTGGGGAGAGATGTACATTGTAGTAAGACAGTGTGTGCATGTGGGCGTGTGTGTGTGTGTGTGTGTGTGTGTGTGTGTGTGTGTGTGTGTGTGTGTGTGTGTGTGTGTGTGTGTGTGTGTGTGTCCGTGTGTCAGGCTTCAGACGAAGACATCCATGAATAAGACAACTGTTCCCCTTCACCTCTCTGAGGTGAGCTCCAAAAGATATTTCATCAGCCAGAGACATTGTGGATTAGGAGAGAAGTTAGACAACAGCCCAGCAGTCAGACCACACAGGAGGACATAGACAGACAGACAGACACATGAAAGCTGTAGACCCTTGCAGAAGTAAAATTAATTACCAATAACTAATTAAACAGCCCCTGTAGCAGTGCCTGAGAATCCCCATACTGCCTAAAAACAAAATCAGAGACACTTGTTCATCATATCCAATTTCACTGTCAGGAATAGGCTTCATATTCTGGAAATTAAATTAAATAAATTGAACATGGGTGAAAAATAACTTGCTATTGTAACCTAAATCAGCAACATTTCCAAAAAATAATCTGCATGTCTATACCCAAAAAATGAAAAATGATCATACAGCATTATGCATTCATGCAATCTTATCCGCTTTAGAAAGTGATCATTTATCTTATTTATGGGTCATTTCCTTTCTCTAGCCTATTCATCTGGCCCATAGTTATAAAGTAATTTGTATGACAAAGGTGATTGTAGGGGGTGCGGAGCGCGGTAGCTTTTAGCCCACTGGGAATTTAACATGACCATCAAACCCTGTCATGTCTCATGCAAGAGCAACCAGTGGCCTTCACCACTAACAGGTGACTGAAGACAAATACAATTCGTCTGGGGAAAATTATGAAGAACTATCCATCTGAATATAGACCTTTCAAACTAGCTGTCAAATTTTTTGAAATTCATATTAACATAAGGTCTTGGGACTTTGGGAAATATATACTTGACATTAGGATTATTGACCTGTAAAATATTACTTTAAATAAGGAATTCATTGCATCCAGTTGTCTATTCTCTGAACACATAAAATTGAATACCATGATTTTTTGTGCAGAAACTATGAAAGCATATTATGTTTGTTTGTCTTATGTGAAAATACAATAAAAAAGACTTGAGATTAAAAAAAAGAAACTATGAAAACATATAAAGTAACCTAGGGCCAACACTTAGAAACAGATGTTTATAATGCTCCCTCTCTCTCTAATGCTTATTTACTGTCAAAAATCATACTACAGACGAATTACTCACTATATGAGACATCTGCTTTCTATTGCACATTGAGTTGAAAGCCATAGAAGATAATGAGGGGATATTCAGGGTAACAAATTCAATAGTATTTTCTACTCTCTTGCTTCTAAATAAACTAAATAAAATCTGAAGTCACAACATGCTGCTGATTTGCCTTCTTGTGCTTTTCTTGGAGAACATGTATGCTCTTAGACTTGCAACAACAATACAACCAAGGAAGGAAGAAAAGTAAGAGTGGGCGAGGAAAGAGAGAGAAAGACAGAAAAAAAGTAAAGTGTGTGTGAGAGAGAAAGAGAGAGAGAGAGAGAGAGAGAGAGA